>RJWM01012213.1:0-57311 GCA_004363535.1 Dasyprocta punctata | reverse complement strand
GAAGCTCCTCTGCCCGTGAAGACATCCAGGCGGACCTAGACCTGCACAGCAGGGCTGAGACAGGACTGAGGAGGGCCCTCCGCTTGGAGCACACGGGCCGGGGAGCCGCGCCCTCTCCTGATTCCCAGGCACGTTTCCACCCCGCCCCAGCCCGGCAGCCGCTGCAGCAGGAGCCACAGCCTCCCCCTGTCCCTGGCCTATCCCCCGAGGCCTTCTCTAGGGCCTGCCCTCCTCCAGGTCAGCCTAAGCCTGCCAAGCTGCCAGTGGCCAGGAAGGTCCCCGTGGAGGGGTGAGCACCTGACCACCATTCCAGGGTCCTCGGGAAGGGCTTTGCGGCTGCGCGCAGCAGGAACGGGCGCTTCCTTGGAGGAGGGCGGACAGGCAGACTCTTCCCTTGTGAGCCTTGGTTTTCTTGACTGTAACTGGAAGACCGCCACTTGCCCCGGCACCTGCGCGGGAGGGCAGAAGACCGTGGCCGGCCGGGAAGCTCCTGTCCTCCGGACTGAGTCCGGCGGATCTTGGGCTTAGCACCATCCACAGTAACCATGGCCCCTGCACTGGTGATCAGAGGAGGCGAGCCGGGAACCTTCAGTGCCGGAGTCCTGGCCGCAGGGACTGAGCTGAAGATGGCCCAGGGACCCACGCTGCTGCTCCCCTTTCCCGCCAGCACCGCCCAGTGCCCCACGGCCAGGCTCTGCACTGCGGCTCTGAGGACCTAAGTGGTGAGGTGGCCCTAAGCACGAGAGCCATGGAGCTCCCCCTGCAGACACCAGGGCAGCTGCGCCCAGGAGCCCGACTCAGCGGGGAGGAGGGCTGGGGCTCCCACGCCCAGTCGTCCCCTCCCCAGAAGGCGGCCCCCGTCGCTCCTCCGGCCAGTCCTCCGCCTTAGGCGGAAGCCACCGTGGATGGGCGCCCAGGGCCAGCCCCTGGAAACCTCTCCAAGGTCTCCTTTTCCCCACTTCAAAGCTGTGGCTGAGGGGAGGGGAATTCCATTCCAAGTGAAGAGTCAGCCTTGCTGGAGATGGGGTTCTTTCAGGGTGGGAAGTCTCCAGGGAACCCCACACAATTCTGCCCCTGTGCCGGCTGACACCTTTTAGAACAGCTGGGCCACACTGAGGAAACGAGAGACGGTCACCCGGGCCACCGTCACGGTGTAGCCCTCCAGAGCTGGGACCATACAGGCCGTGGGGTGGCGAGGGTCTTCTCTGCTGCCTGGGCTTCGTCACCCAGCACAGCCTGGTCCCCACCCAGTGCCCCCTCATCCCTTCCTCCTGTGCCCACGATGCCGGGGACACCACGTACCTCCTCCCTCCTGGCCCAGCCACGGGCTCTGCCAGAGTTCAGACCCTAAGTGTCCCACAGAGGCCCACGTGTCAGAGGTGTGATCCCCAGGGCTGCCACTGGGAGGGGCACCTTTCAGAGTGGGGCCTGGGGGTGCTTTTAGGTCACTGGAGCACGCACTTGAAAGGAGCATGGGACTCCGGACTTTACGCCCTTGTCCTGGCTGTGAGGTAATGGACCTACTACACCATAAGCGCCCACCACAGTGTGCTACCAAGCTGACCCCTGAGGCCTGAAGGCAATGGTCCCACCGGGTCATAACCCAAAGCCTTCAAAACTGTGGGCCAAAGAAGACTTTCCCTATAACTGACGTAGCACAGGTATCGTTACAGTTATGGAAAGCTGACCACACCGGTTTATTCCCTTGTGAACCCTCTGAACTTCCAGTCACTAAGATCGGCACGACAGCTCCAGGGAGGGGGTCAGCAGGTCCATACCCAGGTCCTTTGTGGCCCCGCACCCTAGGGTGCTGCTGGGCTTGGGGAGGGCAGGCAACCCAGGGTGAGTGGCTTCCTATCCGCCAGAAGGTAGTGGTGCAGCCTCCAGGGAGAGGGGGTCTTTCCCCGGGGCCTAGACCACTGGCACATGACGTTCTTGTGGATTCCCTGGAGAAAATCTGTCACGCAAGGACTCCTAGATTAGAGGACCTCCCACACCCCGCTTTGACTCCCACATCCGTCATTCCACACGTACGGGTCTCAGCTTGGTGCTCCGCCTAAACGGAAAGGAATGCTACGTGGAATCCGTGGAACACAGCTGCTCTCCAGAGTGAGATGAAGTCCCGGTCATCATGTGTGTGAGGTGGAATTTCTCTGGATGAAGGACTTCATCCCCTGTCTTGTCACACACCTCCATCTCGTTCTGTATTTGGGGTTCAACTCAGGGCCTTCATGTTGACTTTTTTTTCCAGTTTTGAGACAGGGTCTCACTAAGTCACTAAGTTGCCAAGGCTGGGCTCCAGCTTTCGATCCTCCTGCCTCAGCCTCCCATAGTGCTGGCTATGTCTTCTCATGTTGGGTACTTCAGTCTCCCGCGCAGCTCTGGTTCAGCTTGCCTCTCCAACTGAGGGCATGGCTCCTGAACTGGGGAGCCAGTGACACTCCAGCCCAGGCTGGGGGGATGTGCCGGTATGCAGGCCCAGGACACCGCATCACCCAGAACTGCCCCACTGCCACCAGGAGGGAGGCTTTCCTTCCCCCAACTCACCACGCAAAGATCATGCACAGGTACAAAAGCCAGCCACCTGCCCACTTGTGCTACAGAATGGACTGCCCTACAAAAACACCACAGTGTGCCTTTTCAAAAGCTCCAACTGACCGCCAGGGACATAGCTCAGCAGCACAGTGCCTGCCCAGCAAGCGCAAGGTCCCCAGTTTGATTCCCGGTACCAAACAAACAAACGAACTCCCAGGTGAGTATTTTCAAAAATTTGATACAGTTATTTAAAAATGTCATCAAAGTTATGAACCTGTGTGGTTTTGGGGGTGCCCTGGCCCTGTCCTGGCACCAACACATCCAGTGTCCTCTCTCTCTCTGAGCCCTGAGGCCGCAGGGGCCCCTGGCCAGCGTGCCCAGGGCAGTGGGGGCCTGGTCAGGCCCTTTCTGCTCCCCACAGGAAATAGGACAGGTATTTCGCAGCTCTAGGAGCCCCTGAGCTTGCCTGGGGTTCTGTCACCCACGCTTGCAGGAGGCCTGGAGCGGCGGGTGGCCCTACAGGGTTAAGCAGTGGCCCCTTGGCCCATGCCTCGGTTTCTGGCTCCCTGGAGAAAGCGATTCTTTTGCTGCTATGCTCAGAAGTCTTTTTATAAAGAAGACGACTAACTTTGATTTTCCAGATTTCAGTGCGATTCTCCTGTCCCCGCCCCAGGAGACGGGCATTCTCTCTCCTCGCCCCTCCGCAGCCCTTCACAGCACGCACACGAGTCTGCACACTTCCCAGCCCTCATTGTCAACAGCGTGGCTACAGCCTAATTCTGGATGGATTGAAAATGCAAACGTTCCCACACTCCCGCAAAAAGCCTCATTGTTCTGTAGCCATGGCAACTCAAAGAAGCAGAACCAGCCTTAAAGTCTTTCAATGGCCTTAGAAAGCCCTTTTTTCTTCTTTTGCAGCCAACCAATTAGTGTGGGCCCCTCCCTGAAATTCAACCAATCAGGGAACAGACTCGCCTGACCAACCCAACTGAATGCCAGCTCTCCTGCCCAATAATATACACGGGGTGACTGAAGACCTCACCCCCAGCCTCATTTGTTGGCTAATCCATGCATTCCCTCTCCGCTCTTTCTGGAAGACTGGCTGAGCCGCAGAGCTCTGGCTTTCTTGAGTGGCAATAAATTCAGTTTTGCCTTTTGTTTTGAAGTTGATAGATGGGCTCCTCATCCTTAATAAAATAACACTCATTGTTTACGTTGTAACAGTGTTCAGCCCTTTCACAGCCAAGCACTTTCTTACGTAACTTTTATGTTACCTGTAGTTAATAATTGCTTATGTTTTTCAAATGCTTGTTTTTTCTTGTGTAACTTCTTGGTTTTCCCTGCAGTGGATAATTTGGGGGTATTACTTACTCATTTACTTTTGTCTCTGCTTGTCCTTAATCCATCCCGAACTCCCGCTTACGCCCTGTGCTCCTTCCTGGCTGCCGTCCCATTGATTCCATTTTCCTGCAAGCCCCTGACCTCTCTACGCTTCCTGGCCTGGCTGCTCAGCCATTGTAGGGTCTCCCATAAGTGTTGGAGAGGGGTCCCCCTCCAGCTCTGTCCCTTTGGAGGTGTGTTTTCCTGCAGCCTGGACAGTGGGTATCCTTGTTCAGGAGAAGCCCATCCCCTGAGAGCACGGAAGGAAGAGGCCATGGGGGCAGGATCAGCGCGCGCCTGTCTCCCATGCGTTATGCATCCACGCTGCACGGTTGGGCACTACGAGCAGAGCTGCGTCTACTCCCAAATTCATACATTGAAATCCTCACCCCAGTGCTTCAAGCTGCAACTGCGTTTGGATCAAGGGCCTCCGCAGAGCCTCTGATGAGCCTCTCAGGCTGAGCCTAATCCAGCTGACTAAGTGGAGGAGATTAGGTCACAGATGATGAGCAAAGGGGGGCCTGGTGGGGACACCAAACCAGACAGCCATCTGCAAGCCAGTGAGAAGGGCCACACAAGAAATCCAGCCTGCTGACACCTTGATCTCAGGGGTTCATCATCCAGGATTGTGAGAAAATCAACTTCCGTTTTTAAGCTACTAGGTCTGTGACTCTGTTAAGGTGGCCCTGGCCACCGAACACAGCTGCCGTATATTCTCTGATCAAGATTAGGCTCTTTCAGAATTTTGATGGTATTGTTCTGCCTTCTTTCAGCTTTTAGAATTGCTAACAAGCGTTTTCCAGCCCTCTAATCCTGGGTGCTTCGTATCCAACCCATGGTAACCTGTTTCCGAGAACATACAGGCTAATTGTTTTTCTTGTGCTCTGAACATGAAACATGCTAAAGACAATCACATCTGTCCTACATGTTTTCAGCTTAAACTCATCTCTGCTGTTTCTCTCAGCATAGCCCAGGCTCTGGGAGACCGAGGCAAAACTTCTGAGCAGCAGAAGGGAGCGTCACAGTGGGCCCCTCCTGCTAAGTGTCCAGCTGGGGCTGGATCCATGAGGTTGTGTCTGATCCTCAGCATCTGATGGGACGCCCAGGCCTTGCCTCGGTCTCTGGTCATCTGTCACCAAAACATACTCAGTGTCCTCCTTCGAGGAGCCCTGTGGCCACATGCTCAGAGAGCCACAGGAGAAGGCAGGCTCAGGCCTTTTCTGCTCCCTGCGGTTCCCACAGGAAGTGGGGGTGCATTCTTCCAGCTCTGGGGTGCCCTGAGCTCATCAGGGGTTCTATCATCCCACTGTTGCACTTCTAATCCTCCGAATCAGGAGGCCCCTGGGGCCACCAGCAGCCAGCACCTTCTGGGGCTAGCCTGCTGTCTGCCCACCTGGACCCGTCCAGTCCTGATCACCTGGGCCCCTCCCAGGTCCTTCCCACCTTGTGACTCGGCACAGGCAGGCGTCCTCCTGTTCCTCACCCACTGCCCCTTCTAAAGCGCCCTCTCCAGCAACTGCTGCTCAAACCTGGCTCTGTTCTCCCTTCCATCGGATTAGACTCCGACCCTAAGTGAGGAGTAAGAGGCACACAAGTAGGAGGTGAGAAAAATGACCCACGCCATGGAGCATGTGGTATATATGAAACAATGCAGCAAAACCATCATATTTTTCTGTCTTTTTCATGGGGCAAGAAGAGGTAAAAGCTGTCTAAAATTAAACGTCTACATGAGTTTCTAAAAACCATGCTGGCCTGGCCCTCTCTGCCAACATGTCCACCTGCCGTCCACTTGCTGCAGAAAGCAGGTGATTAAGGTGAAAGCACACCTCTGTGTGCTGCCCGTGTCCAGCTCTGTCCACCCCACCAAGCTCTGGCCCTGCCCAGCTTGGCCCACTTGCACCTGGCTGTGTGGATGCACTAGGACCCCCTCCATGCAGACCGGCTTTTCTCCCAGGGTCTGCAGGCTTTGGAGCAACAATTTTCATCTCGGTGACGTGGCAAAGTGGTGTATGCCTCGGCTTTGAATCTGGATCTTTTCCCAGCCCAGCAGTGTGCAGTCTGAGCCGCCTACCCCCACCCCGATGCTGGCAGCAGTCACAGTTCCATCAGGCGCCGGGGGAAGCACTACATCCGCACTGTCACGGCGGCCGGTGCACCGCATGCCGTGTTCTGCACAACCACGACGCAGGCCTGCAGCACGACAGCTCCGCCCAACCACAGGCTAACACAGAGTTGGGAGCATGACTAAGGTAGGTGAGGCTAAGCTATGATGCTCAGCGGATTAGGCGTATTCATGCATTTTCAACTAACAATGCATTTATCATGACGTAACTCCACTGGAAGTCAAGAAGCTGGGAATTCACTCTCCCAAACCATTCCTCTGCAGAGTTAGTGCGTAAATATTCCAGTTCCCTGCCCTGGGAAAGGATGGTTAGGTGTGTGTTTTGTACCATTTCCTAGAGTTTTCCTATAAGATTAGGCGTGTGCTAAAGGTTTATCAGCTGGTTTTCTGGTGGAGAAAAGCCCGATCTGTAGTGTTCGCTGTCTTCTGAGGTGAAAATATCTCCACCATGGCCAGTTTCCCTGATGTGTAGGGTGCATCGGAAAAGCCCACCTGTCAGCCCCGGGCCCAGGCTCTGGTCACCACGTCTCCCCTCCCCGTCTTCCCTTTCCTGTCCCCCTCTACTCACTCCTGCTGGTGCTGACTGTGCCTCCCAAACAGACGACCTCCCCTCCGGTTCATCTCCAGGCAGGGAGAGAGGCACCCCAGTCTCCACCCACAGACTCAGTCTGAGAGCTCCTGCCCTCTGACCCACAGGCCTGGGGTCCTCCTGGGGCACAGCCCCTCCACACGTCCGTGTCGGAGCCTCGCCTCAGCTGTGCAGAGCTGGGCTCACACTCAGCCGGAGGTTCGGGATAATGCTGCTCTCGGGGTCTGGGACGAGATTCTCCTTAACCTGGAGAAAGCCCCTTTGCAGGTGAGGTGCTGGGGGTCCTGCAGCCGGGGGTCCTGCACGATGGCGGACAGGAGAGAGGGCGCAGGGGTGGGGAGTGGGGGCTCAGGGTCTTTGCTCATCTAGCTCTGTAGTAAGCCAGATGTGTCATCCTGTGCCTGCAGCCGCTCCCTCTACAAGGTGGTCATGGCGATACTGACCCCAAGATCCCTCCTGGACCCCCGCTTAGTGCCCAGCACGTGGTAAGCCTCACACAGAGCTGAGGAAGAGGAGGCTGAAGAGAAGCAGCACAGCATTTCCCACCTGCCCCAAGCTCCTCATCTGCAAAGTGGGGGGCCCAGCACGCCAGCAGCGGTCGGTGTGGGCGAGCCTAAGGAAAGCGGGGAAGCCTGGGCTGCAGACCCACTCGAGTCCCTGGGGGGCGGCGAGGGTGGCACTGCGGGGGCGAGCACCTGTGCTTGCAAGGGGAGACTCTGCTGGCCCTTTAGAAGACTCCTGGCATCGCTTCCAAGTGTTTTCTGTTTTGTTTTGGGTTGTTTGTTTATCTGCTTGTTTCAGAGATGACCTACACAGATAACTACAAAGAACCAGTTTAAACCATCCAAAATAACTGTGTCACTCTTCCAAGCCACCGAGAGTAAACTCTGCTCATTAAAATCTCATCAGAATGCTAAACTCCACCCCACTGCGTCTCTTTCACCATCTCTGAACCTGTGATATGTGAAGAGCACGGTCTCGGACTGAGCTAGCTCAGGAATGTGCCGCCCCCACACGACCACGCATCAGTTTCCCCAAGAAAAGTCCCTTGTTTGCTTTGTCTGGAGAGGTGCTACTTTGGGAAGGGTCCCGGAGCTCCTCTCCCTTGCCGTCCTCACCCTCACCTCCTGGTTGTGTTGACTGGCTCTGTACTTACCAAGGAGGAAGCCCATTGAGTAGGGCCACATATCCTCCGACAGCTGAGTCTGCCTTGGGTCACCTTGGAGGTAAGTGGTGTCCCACACGGCCACCGTGCTGAGCAATCTACTGCTCAGCTCCTCTCAGGAGAAAGGGTTAGCGGGTCAGGGGCCAGCAGAGGCCGGCGGTGCTGTGGCCGACACAGCTATGCGGAAAATGCTGAGCAAACCCCACTGCCAACAGCAGCAGAGTGTGGGGTGTGAGCGAGGGGTTAGAGTTGCAGATAATAAAACTGTGTTGAGAATTAGCCAGCGCCCCGTGGCTGGTTCCCCTTTTGTTCCTCTGTTTCCTGCTAAACTAAACTGTGCAGTCGTTGGTTAATTTGAACCCTTAAACTTTTATCAAGGATAACTATCAACTTTTTGCTGTCAGAATTAGCAAGAATCTTTTTCTTTTCTTACCAAAACAAATGGCAGCATTTTGAGATTGGGGCGCTCTAAACAGCAGTGCCATGCTGCGGTGGAGAAGAGTTGAGGCTCCCCTTGTTCTCTTGAGGTTTCTCACTGTGGAGGTCCTGGGGACTCTGGGTGCCCAGGTGGCCCGGGTGCGGAGCAGGCAGCCTGGGGTCACACTCTGCTCTGGTTCGGAGGCCACTCCTTCCAGCCCCCGCTTCTCCGCCCGATGGGTTGAAACATCGCCCCGCATGGGTCAGGAGGACTCCCGGGACCCATCGCCAAGCTCAGAAGTCGGCGTCCGGCACGGGGCGGACACGCGGCACTCGTTAGCCCTTCCTCCCGTGTCTGAGCACCCAGTGCTCCTCGGGCACCTCTGTTCCCTGCGCACATTCTCTTGCAAGCTGGGCCCTGCCCTCCAGGGACTCTGATCTCTCCTCCCCACGAGAAAAACAGTGAGAGGTAGGCAGACAATAGCTCCTCTGTAGAAGGCATTCCTATCTGCCAGGCATCCTAAATGTCTACCTACGACTTCATTTAACCTTCCTGATAGTCTTCATCTCACTTTACAGGCGAAGAACTTGAGGCCTGGGTAGATGAAGTGAATTATCTCTGGTTTGGCTGATAGGAGTTTAGCAGTTTCACCACAAAACAAAAACAACAACAACAAAAACTATGGGAGGATCTGGCAAAATGAATTTCAACAAAATGTCAATTGCTTTTGACCAAAGTTCAACTGCTAAACACAAGAGAAGACTCACGTAGCTCAGAAGCTGTGGTCTGCCGTCTTGGGGATTAACAAGCAACAAATTTAGGACAAAAGTGACACTGTAGGAAGCAGCGTGGAGCACACTCACGTCGGAGCAGGCTGCAGGGCAGCCTCATCTGACGCCTGCGGCCGGGCTGGGCATCCGAGTCAGCCTAAGGGGCCTCTCCTGTCTGAAGGAGCTGAGCTCGTTTCCCACTGCTCCGATCGAAGCCGCTCTGAGAGACAAGCCGCGGTCTGTGTTTTCACAGGCAGCCCTCGTGTGGCGCAGCCCTCATGTCGTAATTCAAGGTAAAGGATGGAGGCCTCGGGAGCCACTGAGCAAAATCTTATAAACTTGTTGATTTTTATTTAATAACTGAAAAATCAGCCTTCCAGGAGCAACTCTCTTACCTAGGGGGAAAACTGCAATGTGCAAGTTTGATTTGAATAATTGAGTAAATAATCAATTCAAAGTTCTGTCTCCCTTCGCCTCAAGAAGGGTTGAGCACGTGCCTGCCTGCCTCCGGTCCTCTACGGCTCAGACAGTGGAGGGGCAGGTGCAGCCCTCCTAGGGGCCCTGCCCTGCGGGCTGTCCACAGCCCCCGGTCACCTTCCTCGGGCAGAGCGTGACCCCCTCGGCACGGGTAAGCTGTCGTGACCACCATGCGAGCTTCCTTATGCTCCTAACCTCACGCGCTGAGTCCTACCCCGAAGGGCTGGAGGTCGCCAGTGAGAAGACAAGTTTTCAAGGCTCCGCTGTGTGTTTCAGGGCAGATTTTGGAATTAAAGGCAAAATAGTGAGTGATGCACTACAGAGAATTCTCTAGAGAAAAGGAAGCAATGGGACATATACATATATGTCTCATGTGTGTATATATAGAGAGAGAGACAGAGAGACAGAGAGCCGACAAACTGGAGCCCTGCAAGCACCACTGGTGCAGCCCCAGGCCGAGCCCAAAAGCGTGAGAAGCACAACAGCCAGTGGTGTCAGTTCGGTCCAGATGCCCGCAGGCTGAAGGCCCAGAGAGACCACGTCCAAGTGCAGGACAGCAGCTGCGGGCAGTCAGGCTGAGAGCCCCTTGCCAAGCCTCCCCAGTCCAGTCAGGTCCTCGCAGGGGAGGGTGAGGCCCGCTCACGCTGAGTAAGGCCATCTGCTCCACTCTGCCTGCAGATTCAAACGCTCATCACGGCCAGGCTCACCTCAGGGCACTCCCACAATAATGCTCAATCAGATGTCCAGGCGCCCCACGGCCAGCCGAACTGACACCTAAAGCAAACCATGGCACCGGTCCCAGCCACACCCGTCTCTGCGCTCTGCGGGGAGCACCTGGAAAGCAGTGGCCACCCACGGGGGAGGCGGTGAACGTTACCCTGCCGCACCAGCTCCTCCCCTCCTCCTCCTCACCCCCCAGGCCCAGCACAGGACACACTTTCGGTCTGATTCCTCCTCTCCAGGAAGGCAGCAGGTGGAGCCGCTGTGGGTGGTCTCCGCCTAAAGCTCGGGAGTGAGCAGAGGCCCAGGAGGACACGTGCACAGTCCTGGTGTGTGCGACACCCAGATGGAAGCTCGGTGCCCAGCCAGAGGCTGGAGAGCAGAGGGGAGAGCCCAGGGCGTGCAGTAGCCACCCGTCCTGCCCACAGCACAGCCCCTAGGACCGCCTTTCCCTGCTTTGCCATCTGAACACCACCAGTGGGGCTGGGGTGTGTTCCTCAACTGTCATCAGCAGGTGACCCACACCCAGCTCCTCCAGCACGGTCCGAGAAGGCAAAGGATGTCGGCGGTAGGGCCGGGCCAAGGTAATCGGCAACTCAGCCCGCGAGAGCCCCTCTCCCCGTGCAGTGCTTAGTGCAGCCCGAGCGCCGCTCAGAGCCAGGTAAAATAGCTTCAGGTCACAAAGGCCGTTCCCTCAGTCTGTCTCCGAAGGCAGATTAGACAGCTGGACCGTACGTGGGCAAATCAGGTCTTGTTCCTGGCAGGATTTCCAGTGCGTTCCCCCCATAAGCACAGAGGCGTCTGCCAATGTCAACATCTCGAGCTGAGATAATAGGCTTCGGGCAGCGCTTTATCTTTTGTTGACCCAGTCCCAGGCTTCAAGGTCTGCACGGGCATTCAGCAGACACCCAGACACCAACAGCAGTAGCAGAAACAGCCGCTCGTGCCTGCTGAACGTGCGGTGTGGGGCGGCGCCGACCTCCACGGCGGCTCTGACCTCCTGCAGTCCTGCGCACCCATAGCATCGTCCTCGATGCATAGACGGTAAAATCGAGGCTCGAAAAAGTTACATCCTTTCACTGAGAACCACCACTCAGCAATAAAGTACAGCCACTCAGAAGCCGGGGTCTTTCCTCCAAGCCTGAGGTCTCTCAGGACTCGGCCAAGTTGGCATCAAATTACCCAAATTTGACTCTGGTCTTCATGATTTATGAGCCCTTGCTCTTAATTTCTCGGAGCCTCAGTTTCTTCCCCCATCAAATGAAAGACAAAACAACTGTTCCAGAGCTGTTTGTGAGTCCACAGAGAGCATATAATAAAATAGGTGCAATTCTGAAGATAGGCCTGGGCAAAGAGCTCCTGAACAGAGCCCCAGCTGCATAAGAAATAACATTGAGAAGCAACAAATGGGGTCACAGCAAATCAAAAAGCTTCTACACAGCAAAGGGAGCAAACAACAGAGTGAAGAGACGACCTACAGAGCGGGAAAAAGTCTTCCTGCTATTTCAGAGGACTAACATCAAGAATACATAAAGAACGCAGAAATTCTAGATCCCTAAAATAGAAAACCCAATTAAAAAAAAACAATGACAACTAAACAAATATACACTTCTCAGAAGTACAAATGCCAATAAATACATGAAAAAAGATGTTCATCATTGCTGGCCTTCAGAGAAATGCAAATTGAAACTATACTGAGATGACATCTTACCCCGGAAAGAATGACTGTCATCAAAAAATCTAATAATAGCAAATGCAGCAAGGATGTAGAGAAAAAGGAACTCTACTACACCGTTGGTAGGAATGTATACTAGTACAGCCACTATGGAAATCAGTATGAGGATTCCTCAAAAACCTAAAAGTAGAAATTCCACTTGACCCAGCTATCCCCCTGCTAGATAGCTTTCCAAAAGTTAAAATCATCCTATTACAGGGATACATACCCATGTTTAATAGTAGCACAATTTATAATAGCTAAGTCTTGGAAACAGCAATACATGTCCATCAACAGATGAGTGGACGGGGAATGTGGTATTTATACACAACGGTGTACCAACCTAGTTAGCAGGTAAATGGGTGCAAGCTGAGAATATAATATTAAGTGAAATAAGTCAGACACATAAGCTCAAATACCATGTGGTTTCTCTTATAAGACATATATAAATATATGAAGTTCAAATACTTCCCCAAAATACATTCCATAGCTTTCAAGATATTTCAATATATATGCTAATTTGTTTCATTTATACTACTAGCTTATCTTTGTTCACTGAAAAGAAAGTTTCTGTTATTACCTGTTTCTTTCTTGTAAGAATCTCTGGTTTATATCTTGTACTGAGTAGCTACTTTGAAGATAACGATACCAGTGTTAGAACTATTGTTATTCTCTTATTATTTGATTATGAAAATTTGGCTTTTTTCATAAAATAAAAAAAGTCGCTAAGAAAAAATGGAGATCACACAAATGAGCTGTGTAAAATCAAATGGATCCACAGAGTCCAGTCATTACGCTGTGGCTCTTCTAACTGGGCACTTGGTGCCTGCGCAGCGCGGCCCGGCCGCGACCTCCGGCCTCTGGGAGCCGGTGTGATCGCCCTCCTCTCCAGCCGGGGAGCAGGGGTGCTGCCCGCCCGCTGAGAAGAGGCGCAGCTCACGGCCTGGAGGTGCCGCGTTGCTTTCTCGGAGGGTCCGTGCCGGGCCAGTAGGAGCTGTGGCGCTGGCCCCAGAGGCCAGCACGGAGGCTCCTCTCCCAAGGTGCGGCCCCGTCCGCAGCGCTGCAGCCCGGGAGCTGCGGGATTGCTGTCACTCCCCTGGGGTGCCCCCCGCCGTGATGCACCCTCAGAGACCCAGGCCTGGCCAGAGGTCCGTCTCCCTCGGCGGGGGCGGGGCGGGGGCGGGACAGACAGGCCCCGCCCTGGGACGGAGCCCACCCCTGCCAGCCAGGCCGGGCTGCGGGCGCCGGCTACCGAGATGGAGAAGGCGGATGGCACGCGTGTGCGCAGGCACCAGCGGCAGAGAGGGGGAGGGCATGGTCCTCCTGGCGTCCCCGCTGGACTCAAATCCACCTCTTCTTCCGTGGCCCTTTCTTCCCACAGTTACTTTTATTTTAATGATCTATAATAATTGCACAGATTTATGGAACACAGCGTGACATTTCAGTACATACATGTGTCATATGAGGATCCAATCAGGTTAGCTAGCATATATGCACCTCAAATATTTATTGCTTCTTGGTGGTAAAACATTCAAGATCATTTCTCCAACAGCCTCGCGATGGACCGTGCGTTCCGGTTCTCTGCGGTCCCGGTTCGCGGAGCCTGGCGCCGGCCTCCGCTCCTCCCCCGGCCTGGCTGGAGCTGCGCCCCGACCCGCCTCCCCGCCTCTCCCTCCCTGCCCCTAACCTCTCTGCTCTCCCCGTCTCTGAGACCGGCTTTCGGACCCCTGTGGCATCCGTCTTTCTTCCCCAGGGCAGGCTCACTTTCCGAGGCGACAGCGCGCTGGGTCCTGCGCGGGCGTTCGAGGGCAGAACGCAGAGCCGCCTGGGCCGGGGAGCACCGGGCAGGAGCCCCGCTGTCCGCACGGAGGGCCACGGGTCCCCGGCCAGCCAGCGCCAGCAGCACGGCCTTCCCGGCCCACGGCTCTGGCCGGACACGTCGGGAGCGAAGTCTTGACGCCAGATTCAGCGTCAGGATGACTCACTTAGGAAAGGAAATAACACTCGAAACATCGTTTAGACAAACATCGGTGCTAGTTTGTAAATAACTGATGTTTGGTCTCCGTGGGGCCTTGTGTGAGTGATCAGCGGCTCTAGAAGCCGAGCACCAGGGATCGAGCCAGCAAGAAGGGGCAACGCAAGGGATCGCAAGGCTAAGACAGACCCTGCGGACCAGACTCTGAGCGACTACTGCTAGATTAAGGAATTGTTGGTAGAATTCAAAGTAGCAGCAGGCCCAGCTCCAGAGAGGATCATCTCTGACCGCTCAGTCATGAAGCGGAGTGAGGAAGCGAGCGGCAGAAAGTGCTGAGAAGGGGAGGTCTCTACCGCAGAGCGCGAGGCCCGCAGCGCTGCCCGCGCCGGGGCTCTGCACGCGTCCCCAGCCCCGCACCGGGCCGTGCACGGAGCAGCCCCTCGGGGTCCGACCGCGGGCTGCAGAGGACGCCGACCAGCAGGGCGGCCGTGTCCGCGCCGGACGGAAGTGGCGTGTGAAGGACACGGAGTCCTCCAGCTGCCTTGGTGCTGATCCCCTCCTCGGGTGGCCTCGTCAGCAGAAGCGGTGATAGAGACACATTCGCCACTGCCTCGGCAGAGCCGGGGGCTGAGGACTTTACCGGCTAAACCCCCCCAGCCACCCCGAAAGCCAGGTCCGCTGCACCAGTTCTCCTGACAAGAACCCGGGGGTCAGCCGCGGGTGGCGGTGCTGCACTCGGGGAGGCTGACACAGGAGGGTGGCACGTTTGAGGCCAGCCCAGACAGCTTAACAATTTAGTGAGACCCTGACTCCAAATCTAAAAAACTGAAAAGGGCAGGAGATGTAGCTCAGTGTGGAAACCTCTATTCCCGGCGTGCAAGAGACCGGGCCGGGGGAGAAGGAAGAGCTCCCTGGACCACTTCCCTGTTGGAACACACCCACCCCTCTCCTAGTCGCCCTTTAGTATTCTCCTGTCTGCGCTCCGCCTCACTCACATAGGAGACACCACGCGGTATTTAAGCTTGTGTGTCTGGCTCATTTCACTCAACATTACATTTTCCAAAGTGCATCTATTTTCCTACAAATGTCTCAGATTTGTTCCTCTTCATAAGTGAGTAGTATTCCATTATCTATTGCTACCACATCTTCTTCATCCAGTCATCTGTTGAGGGTATACAATCTACTTCCAGGATTTAGATAACAGGAATTGTGCTGCTATAAACATTGGTGTGCATGTTTTGCTGTAGTGTGTCTTAACCTTTTGGGGGAAGATGCCTACAAGGGGGATAATCGGGTTCTATGACATTCCTAATTCTTTGAGAAATTTTCATACTGCTTTCAATAATGGTTGTACTGGTTTACATTCCCACCAAAAACAGAGGGTTCCTATTTCACCACAACCATGCCAGCATTTGTTATGACTGATTTCTTAATGATTGCCATTCTTTCTGGAAAAAGATGAAATCTTAGCATGGTTTTAATTTGCATTTTTCAAATGACCAAAAATGTTAAAAATGTTCTTATATATTTGTTGACCATTTTATTTCTCCCTCTGTGAAGTATCCATTCATTCCTCTAGCCCATTTCTTGGCTGGTCTTTAATTTTAGGTTGTTTAACTTTTTTGAGCTCTTTATGTAGTCTAGATATTAGTCCTCTATCTGAGGGGTAGATGGCCAAAAATGCTCCCCTGTTTTTTAGGTTGTCTCTTCACTTTACTGACTGACTGGCTGTGCAGAAATGTTTTAGTCTGCTAAATTTTTAGTCCCATTTGTTGATTCTTACTGTTATTTCTCATGCAATTGAGACTTTTTCTAGAAAATTCTTTCCTGCACTTATGTCTTCAAGTGTTTTACCTATTTTATCTTCCAGTAGGTTTAATGTTTCTGTTTTAATGTTTAGATCTTTGATCCATTTTGATTTTAGTTTAGTATATGGTGAGAGATAAGGGTCTAGTTCCAATCTTCTGCAAACAGATAACCAATTTTCCCAGCACCACTTGTTGAGTAACTGTCTTTCTTCCAGCCGTACCTCTGGCCCCTTTGTCAAAGCTGAATGTGTCTGGCCAGGTTTCTGTATCCTCTGCTCTGTCCCAGTGACACGCGTGTCTGTTTTCTTTCCCAGTTCCATGCTGTTTATCACTATTGCTTTGTAGTACAGCTTGAAGTCAGGTATTGATAGTCCTCCTGCTTCGCTTTTGTTGCCCAAGATTGCATTTATTATTCTGTGTCTCTTTCTGGTTCCATACAAATTTTAGGATTGTTTTCTCTAGACTGGTAAAGTATGCTGCTGGTATTTTGATTGAATCTGTATAACAATTAAGGCAATTTTGACAATATTGGTTCCTTCTATCCAGGAGCAGGGGACATCTTTCCATTTTCTGATCTCCTTTTTCAGAGAGCTTCTTTTGATGGAGATGTTTTACTTCCTTGGTTAGGTTAATTCCTAAGTATTTCATTTTTCTTGAAACTACTGTGAATGGTACTGTTTTCATAATTTCCTTCTCATGGAGTTCATTATTCATATACACAAATGCTAATGGTTTTGTATACTGATCTTGTATCCTGATGTGTTGCTAAGCTGGTTATTAATACTAAGAGACAGGATTTTGGCTCTCCCTGTAGCCAGCTGTTATCCCAGGGCTTCCTTGCAGGTCCCGACCACCACTGATTCACTCAGTCCCAGTGTGGTTCTCCTGCATCCCGCTCTGAGGGGTGCACTTGACACTGCGGAGACACCATCACCACACATCCACACTCTTCCCTCTGGCCGCTGCTGCACCACCAAGGGACTGACACTGACGCAGCTTGTCGATCTCAACAAATACAACAGCTGGCATCCTAACAGGAACTGTACTGAATCTGTAGATGTACTGGGGGAGTGCCACCATCTAAATACTCAGCCCCATGATTCATGAACATGGGGTGTTTTCTACTTATTTAGATCTTGAATTTCTTTCAACAACACTGTATGGTTTTCAGAGCATACATTTTGCACTTATGAATATGGATTTATTCATAAGTATTTTACCCATTTTGGTGCTATTTAAATATGAATACTATTTAAACATAATATTGGTATGCAATATTTAGTTTACCCATTCACTAGTTGATGAAGTCTTGTGTTGTTTCCACTTTATACTTATTTCAAATAGTGCTCCTGTAAACATTTGTATTTCGTGATAACACATGTTTACATTTTTTCTAAGTATATGCCTAGGAGTGGAACTATTGAGTCACTGGATAATTTTATAGTTAACTCTTTGAGAAACAACCAGACCACCTTCCATTAAATTCCATTTATATGGAATTGATTTCCCAATTTCAATTTTGGATTGTTATTGCAAGTGGATAGAAATGCAATTGATTTTTATATATTGATCTTACATACTGCAACCTTGCTAAAGTTACTCCTTAGTTATAGTTTTTACTGAGTATCCTAAATTCCTTATGATTTTACACACACAAACTCATGTCTTCTCTGAAGAGAAAGAATTTTAATTATTTCTTCCCTTCCAGCCTGGATGCCCTGGATAGAATCACTAGTACAATGTTAAGTAGAAGCAACAAGAGCATAAGTCTTGTTCTCTTCTTGATCTTGGGAGGAAAATACGCAGTCTTCCATCATAAGTATGCCATAAACTGTGGGGTTTTCACAGGTGTCCTTTATCAGGCTGAAGAAGTTCCTATCTATTCTAGTTTGTTCTGTATTTTTATTGTAAAGTTTTTGGATTTTTGTCAAATGATTTGTGTCTATTTTAATTTTTTGATTGGATGTTTACATACCACATATTTGTGAATTTCATAAATTTTTGCTGATAATGATTTCTAATTTCATCCCATTATAATAGGAGAGCATGTTTTATATTATTTATACTCTTTAAATTCATTGAGGTCCATGTTATAATCTCTCCTGGTGAATGTTCCACATGATCTTGAGAAGAAGGTACACTGTGATGTTGTGTCCTACAGATGTCAAACAGGTAAACGGATGTCTGACACTTAGCCTCGTGTCTTCTATATGTTCTATATGTCCTTCTAGTCATCCCCTCCTGCTTTCTTCCTACAAGGGAAATTTTCTAATCTGGTATTGTAATTTCTTCGATGATTTTTTTCACTGCGTTTCTTTTTATTTTTTTAGTGACCATTCTAAGACTTACTAGCTGTGTCTTAGCACAGCACAGTCAGTTTCATGTTACACTTGCCTAGTTCCAGTGATATGTGGAAATGTTATTTTTATACAGCTCTGGTGTCTTTGCTGCCTTTTTATGTTATTATTGAGATGTATATGTCACATCCACTAATGTTATTGCATCAGTCAGTGCTTACTAAAGAAACAGATTTAATGCATGATATTCAAATATACAAGGATTTTAAAAATTGGCTTACAATGGCCACCCACAGAGTCAGGTGTGGAAGAGGCAGAAGGTCTGTCTGCACACTGGGGATCCGAAGGATCAGTCAGAGGCCTGGAGCTCAGTGCAGTGCCCCACGTGAGTCCACATCAGGAGGCCAAAGGGCCTGCGCTGGAGCCAGGAGATGGCATCCAAGGTGAAAGCGAAGACTGGAGCTCTTCCGAAGAAGCACAAGCAAGCCTTCCTTCCTCCTTTCTCTTCTATACTATTTTGGAAATAATCCTCCTTCGGGTGGGTCTCCCACACCCAGAACTATGCTGAGCCAATTTAGCTGGCCATTTCTTACTCACATTGACACAATCAGTTAACGATTACAGTTACGCACCCAACGATGCATGATGATCACCATTACTTTACTATGTAGTCATTTCCTTAACCCAGTGCAACGTTCTCCTAACCACCACCTCTTCTACACTATTATTAGCAAGTATACTACATTTCAATGTGTTACATGCCCTACAATATGTTATAAACATATTGTTTTATATAATTGCTTTGCAAATCAGTTAAGAAAGGAAAAAATACACATTCATACTGTCTTTCATAATTGCACAATTGCCGTTTTCTCCGCTTTGTGCCCATCTGTCTCTTCTTCCCTTTCCTCTCTCTTGCTGTGACCCCCTCCCTCGGCCCTTCTGGGAGGCTGCTGACTGTCACCTCATGATACACCACCCTGCTCTCGAGGGCCCTGTGGCAGGCACCTCTTTGCACAGATGTCCGTCTGAGCACGACGATGAGAGGCCTGTGCACGCCGGTGGAAGGAGAGGCTGTGACCGGGAGGGAGACGGGGAGAGGGGAGGACGCATCTCTGCCCTGGAGGAACCGGATGGCCTCAGAGAAGTGGACTACAAATTTTGGAAAAGATGGAGCTAGAAAAGTTATAATTTAGAACCAAAGAGAAATAACCAACAGTCCATTGTCAACTCCAAAGGAGGGATCTCAGAGAAGTTCCAGCCACGGTAAAGTCCCAGGGACCTCAAGCAGAACCTGTGGAGGAGAGACGGGAGCCACCAGCAGAGCTCAGCAGGTGACAGGCTGAGCAGGGGAAGGGACAGGGCGGGGTGGGCTGCGTCGCAGCAGAGGGAAGCGGTGGGCAGAGCTCAGCCCTCACTGGGCGCTCGGGGACCTCGTCAGCCCCACAAAGGCATTTCGTAGTAAAATAACATGATGAAGGCTCAGGTGAGGCAGACTAATGAATCAGCCGTGTGCACAGGAGTGGGAAGAGAGCAGCAACAACACAGGCAGAGACCGGCTAAGGGGACACGGTGGTCTTGGCCTGCTTGGCCACCCCCTTCTTCAGGGAGAAGGACCCAGTTTTCCTGGGTGAGCCCCCTCCTTCAGCCTGGAGAGGAACCTTGAGTGCTCTCCTTTCTGGGCCCAATTCTTAGTTTAAGTTCACAGAGCCCAGTTCGTCCTGGCAGGCCCACAATAGGACACTGTTGCACGAAACCTAGGTCCCCCTCCAGTCCCCACTCAGCGCAGTCACCCTCAGGTCTGGCGTCTGCCCCAGAGATTTCCCAACATTTCCCCTTCCTGGAGTTGTCAGCCATCTCTGCTACCCTTCCTGAAGAATCCTCCTCAAGGCTGCAGGCCACAAAGAGACAAAAGCCACAGAGTCCCAAGCCCCCCTGGGCTCTGGGCCCTGCGCAAGTCCGACGTCTAATCCTCATCCACCAGAGGAGGATACCAAGCGGCTGTAACTTGTCCCAGGTCATGCTGTCTCTTGCCCGTCTGAGCCCAGAGCTCAGTGTCCTCCTGCCCAGGGCTCAGTCCCTCTGCAGGCCAGCAGGCAAGTGACCAATAGATTGAACCCTCTGAGGCACAGAAGCCTAGGACTTCTAGTTGGCGGCACCCAGACTGGGTCAAGGGAGGAAAGAGTCTAGACCTAGGAGATGTCAGGGTCCCTGTACCCCCAAGTTCAGAGTCACAAAGGAGCTGATGATCTCTTCCCACAGGTGTGCATCTGCTGACCCTGCCTGGCGATCTCCCCACTACAGTAAGCAGCAGGATAAGTCAGGTGAGGCTGAGCCCCTGTGGGCTTGGATGAACACAGATAGGAGTAGAAGCAGCTTTTATCAGAACTGGCCAATTATTCTCTTTCATAGCAGAGACCATAAATTTCTACCTTGTTATAACTTCAGAATGTAGGAGACTGTAAGGCCTGCTGCCTTCATTCTTTAAATGATGGTGACTATCTCACTTAATACAGCAAGTGTCCGCACTGTTTCAAAAATGTTCAGAGAACGGACCCTTCCAGGACCCACCCCGCCGAGCCCCGGTGGCATGACAAGGACCATGAGACAATGGAACTGCCCTCTGGGGGACTGGACGACTGCTTGGACTCCCGGAGGAGAACCAGAATGGGCCCTTCTGGGACACACCCCGCTGGGCCCCAGAGGCACTAGGCAATGTAGCAAATATAGGGGATTCTCTTCTGTTTTGCCTTACTGTTTTACTTTACTCTGATCATTTTTTTTTCTCTTTATTTTATATTCTGTTTTTACTGGTTTTATTCTGTTTTGTTTTTGGTTCAATTCTGCTATACCTGTTGGAATGGTCAGCTATTCTGAGGATGACAGGATATACTATAGTAGCTATTGTATTCACATTATTTTTCTTCGAAGTTCTGTACCAGTTCTACTGCTTTGTTTTGATTGACTTGGTTCTGTTATGTTCTGTTGGATTTTACTATCTTTAAAATTAAAAAATTTTAAATGTTCATGTTTGAATTTTTCTAATAGTGTGTCACACATTTTAAAGAAATCAAAGGTAAAATTCAACATCTGAGTTTGCAGAAGCTGTCACTGAGAAGGGTTTACCCCCCAAAAACAATTTTTTTAAAGGGGGAAAGGTTTATTTTGGCTCATGGCTTCAGAGGTTCCAGTCCATGGTCAGATGACTCTATCACTTTTAGGCCTGTGGAAGACTTCCCCCTCAGGGACACGAGTGTGCCAGCGTGGACATGCGAGTTCCAGGAGCCAACATCACTTGGAGCTCTGTTGAGCTCAGCCTGCTGCCGAGCAAGTTGACTTGTAGGTCCCCAGCTGGAGAAAGGGCTGGGCCAGGGGCCAAGGGGCAAGACTTCTAGGTCACCCTTTCCACTGGGCCTCAGCCCCACATGGTGCCTACTGTAGTCAGGGGTTATAAGGAAAACATCTGCATACAGGACACAGAATTTATAATACTGTTTTATGATGGTCACCCAGAGTTAAACACAAGAAAGTGCAGGAAAATCTGTCCACGACACTAAGACCAGGATATTCAGCCGAGGGCCTGGATCCCACAGCAATGTCCTGCACGAGTCCAGCTAAAGACCCAAAGCGCAGGAAAATGCCTCCCACAAATCCAACTGGAAATCTAAGAGCCCATGATAAGGACTCACGCCAGTCTATTTTACAGTTCTGTGCTGGGAAGGCCAAAGGTCAGCAGTGGAAACTAGAAAGTCTATGCCAGTGGGGTGAAGGAGCTGTGCAGTAGGTTGAGGGTTCTACACTGGAGCCGAGAAGTCACGTTCAAAATAAGGAGCGGGGCTGCGCTGAAGAGTACCACAGCCATCCTCAGCGGCAGTGAGGTCCCGAGCTCCTCTGACAATGAGAACAGTCAAGCACAGGTCAGGAAGCCCAGTGTGAGAAGCTTCTCCAGCACACATCTTCCCCTCCGGAGCCAGGAAGCGATGCTCAATGTAAGGAGCAAAGCCCCCCAAAGTGAACTGCAGCCACCATCAGCAACAAGGTCCCGAGCTCCTCTGATGATAATGGCTGAATCCATATTGAGCAAACCAGCACAAGCACCTCCAAGAGAACCAACAGCTCAAAACAGCAACTCTTGGAAGAACCCACAATGCCTAGCTCTTCTTCACGTCTCTATATATGCTGGCAACTTTCTTCAGGTGGGCCATCTACACTCAGCACCAAGCTGATATAATTCAGCTGCTGTTAAGTTGACCACCAGTTTTTAATCCATAACAGTGCCCTTCCAGCTGGTGTGGCCTGAACAGCTATGTGAGATGGGGCATGGCAGTCCCTCCCAGAAGGCACCAGTGGAAGGACCCAGACCAGCCCCAGCAGCTGTAAGTGTCCTTGTCCAGCCATTACGCACAAGGTCAACTTGCACCCTCCTCCAGCTGTATCCCAGCTGTGCAGACACAGGGGCCAGCACACAACGACCTGCGTGCCCTTGACGGGGGGTGGCCAGCACAGTGGTAGGGGATACAGCTGCACCCTTTAACCATCTCTCGCATGACAGGGACTGGAAAAGCTTAGCTCTGTCGTCAGCCACAAAGCTGAGCATTCCACAGAGACGATGACAAGACAATCTGCCAAGTCTGATCCGGGCTTCCTCTAACACAAATGTCAGTGGAAACCCCCAGCTCTGTTCTCAGGAAACCCAGTCATCTGTAAAGCCATGGCACATGATCACGAAAGACATCTCCTTCCGCCCTCCAGCACCACATCATTAATCTCCTGCAGTGGACGGCAGATCCAAGCGTGCTATCAGCAGAAAATCCGATCATGTGAAAGAGTGTCCACTGGGCTTCTCAGCACATCCCACCACAAACAGACCTCAGCCTCCCTCAGCAGAAGAACCGGAGGCCCAGGGACAGGACAGGACCCAGCCTGAGAGCTTGAGGTCAGGTGATCAGACACGAACAGATCCTGCCAGGAGCCTGGGTGCCTTCAGCCGAGGAGGATCAAGAGCAGCCCTGGGTCCTGCAGGATCACAAGGAAGGAAGCAGATGGAAAAGGAGAGAATAAAAGAGGGCACAGCCCAGCCAAGACCCGGAGGCCCTGAGGACTGTTGTAAACATCGCTCAGCTCTGACACAAACTCGGAAAGAATTTCCTGCAATACCTCGTTCTGTATCTCAGAGAAAACAGAGCAGAAAACTAAGAATGACCTCGCTGCTTGCGAGGGATGAGAGTGGTGAGACTGCGGTGGCTGTCAGGACCCCTGCCTGCACCCAGAGCCCATTCATGTAGCCGAGCCAGGTGCCAGCTCTCCACCCGGAGGCCGGGGCAAGTCGCCAGGCATCCCTTCTGTGTGGACGACTCTGCACTACAAGCACATGCATGACAGGTGGTCAGTGAACGTCACACAGGACATAGTTAACGTAAATTGTGGTTAAAAAAAAAGCACAAGCCAGGCATGGTGGCTCTTGCCTGTAATCCCAGCACTCAGGAGGCTGAGGCAGGAGGATCACTGTGAGTTTGAGACCAGCCTTGGCTACAAAGTGAGCTCAAGGTGACCCCAAACTGCATAGCGAGACCCTGTCTCAAAAAAACCAAAAAAAAAAAAAAAATGCACACAGCACAGAAAGACCATGTATTCAGGGCACCTAACTTAGGTTGGGGCTGGGGAGCAGGAGGAACATTCCTCGGGGTGACATTGGAGCCAAGACTTCGAGGCTGCGCCAGATAAAAAGCAGGTGGGAGAATTCCGGGGAGGAAGGCCCCACCCACCATCCCTCCCCCTCCTCCCAGCAAGGCGTTTGCTCCAGACAGCTAACCGTGTTTCTGGCCTTCACAAGCGGTACAGCCATTACTGCCCTGAGCCTCTGTTCACGCCAGCCCTAGAGAGCTCCCCTCACCCCGGGTCTCAGGACCCCAGCCTCCTCCAAACCTGTCACTGTGAGTGTAGCCGCAGAATTCCAGATCCAGCCTACAGCAGCCACAGAAGTGGACACACCATAGACTTCCAGCAAAGAATGAACCAACAAATAAACAAATGACGACACTCATAAGCCCTGGAAAAACACAGCACAGGAGAAACCTGGAGTTCCTGTCCTCCTCTGGCCAGCAGTGCCTACCAACCAGCCCCAGATGTGCCCTCCAGAATCCTGCTCCCCTGTTCAGGAATCAAAAGCTCGCCTTATTAAAAGCCTCTCTTCCTGTTTGTTCTCTTAAAGCTCAGCAAAATTCTCAGCTCCCATTGTTTCCTTTTGTCAGAGCCTTATAAGAAAGGAACAGGTTCTTGGTCCCTGGTTTCCACCTTGGGGCAGTGGAGGGTGTCCAGCAGTGGAGGTATCTAACCAGGTTGATCTCTGAGAACCCCACTCTAACAGGCTGAGATTCTTCTACAATGGCTTTAGCAACTCAGCTCTGAGTAAGGTCCATGACTTGCCAAGACCCTATGGCTGGGGTCCTGGCCCTGGCTCTGCTCTGGACCACTGTCCGCCTTCACAATCCCTGTGCAGGAGGGAAACTGGGGTTCTGCCCCTGCCAACCTCAGTGTCTCCAGCCCAGACCACAGAGAGCCCTCTGTCTGGGGACTTGAGTACCAAGTGGTCTAAGCACCACATCACATAGGTGACCCACATGCCCAGCTTCCAGGACTTACCATCTCAGCCCCACGGGCAGGCTGCATGCAGGAGTAGCCCACATAGCTGTCATGAGCACACATGGCTTTGACTCCAGGACTGACTGCAGTAGGTAACCAATAGGTAATTGTCTTAGACACCAAGTCACCTTGCTAGGGCCTCTGGTAACACTCATGACACACTACCGAAACCCAGTGCTAAGAAAGAAAAAGGAGCGAACCCCAATCAGCCAACCAAACACCAATCACATGACTTCAGTGATTTACATCTGAGGAGGTGCTCATGAACTGGAATCCCTGCACCAAGACAGCATCCAGTACCTAGGAATACAGACAAGTCACCAAGCAGTCTACTGTGCTTTCTGGGTAAATCACAGAATTGGTCCCCAGAGAAGGCTACTGAAGAACCTTCCGTTCTCTGTGCTACACAGAGATCTCAGAGCCTTCTTGGAGGGAAAGGATAACATCTTACTACTGCAGCCCAGGGGTAGGGCAGAGTGCAGCTAAGATGAGCGCAGGGAACAAGGCCCCACCAGAGCAGTGGACCAACAGCCACCATGCTGTGCAGGGCTTCGTTCAACAGCGACACCTTGTGGCAGCAGCAGAAACAACAATGCCCCTGCTTGGGGTTTTTGGCCCTCTACTCTGGTTTTCTGGAACCAGGACCAGCTCCAGGACCTTGGGTAGTCCCAGAGTTCTGCCCCACCCCCGCTGCAGTGGCGCTGGAGAAGACTGTAGTCACTCACTTCCATGTAGCCACATCTGTATCTCTCCTGACTGGTGTGGCTGAGGTCCCAGTTCTGCGTGTACTGTGTTGTCTAAGGTTTACACTACCCCACAAGGACACACGCTCTGCCTGCAGATGAGGATATTCAGCGGTTAACAACCTCCCCCCAACTCACACACCACAAGCAAGGGGTAACCCCGGGGTTTACATCAGGCCAGCCCGACTCAGGCCTCAGAGTCAGAAAGCCATGAAAGCCATGCTGCCCTCAGCCTCGGCCCCTCTGGGTCTGGGCCACGAAGGCTTCCCCGGGAACCAATCCTGTCCACACCTCCTCCAGTCAGCTAAGCCCTTTAGTGTTTGGGTCATGTGGCCCAAGACTTGAATTGATGACCACATGTGCCACATGCCGTGGGTTTGGGGTTTCATCTGTTTTGTCTCCCATTTTTGCTTAGCTAGTGCAAGCAGCCTGCCTAGGCAATCAGCAGGACTTCTGAGAATCAGTTTGTATTCTGTCAGCCTGAGTGTCATTAACAACCCCTGCTAATACAGCAAGTGGTA
Organism: Dasyprocta punctata; assembly: GCA_004363535.1. Lineage (NCBI taxonomy): Eukaryota > Metazoa > Chordata > Mammalia > Rodentia > Dasyproctidae > Dasyprocta > Dasyprocta punctata. The sequence goes on along the minus strand of RJWM01012213.1, from coordinate 31,435 downwards.
CTGAACATCTGGAAATGCTGCAGCTGCAGGGGAATGGGTGAAAGAGTGCCCCGAGGACAGCTTGATTTTCATAAGTTAGACTGGCTCTGTGCAGACGGAAGAGGCAAACAGACGAAAGAGAAACCAGAAAGAGAGGAGGGGTAGCGAGAGAGGAGCGCTCACTCCCACGCCCCATTGGCCCCTCCAGTGCATTCTCAGGGTCTTCCAGCCACGAGGGCCAGCACCCCAGCCCGGAGCAGCTCCATGAAAAGTAAGCCAGTAGTAGGGCTATCTGGGGGGCGTGCTGTGAGGTGGCCCAGGGAAGGAGACATTTTGGCCTGGCCTCAGCCCGTGCAAGAGTTTGTCGGGTGAGTTTGGGCAAAGCACATTGCAGGCAGGCAGGAAGTCTGCTCCTGTGAGGGTGAGGAGCAGCCCAGGGATGCTGGGTGGTCAGAAGGGGTAGAGGCCAGCCATGGAGTCTCGGAGGCTGGCCAGGGTGTATGCTTGGCCTTACAGGTGGAGGGCCACCTGTGTCCTACTACAGCCGCATACCAGATGTAACAATGTGGACATCCCCACAGCAGCGGCCACTCTTCACCACACCTCCTCCAGAGCAACCCAGCTCCTCCTGGCTGCCAGCGCTGCCCATGCCCCAGAGCTTTGGCAGGCGACCGGACAGTGCAGCCCCCACCCTCTCAGGACCCACACAGGGAGCAGACACAGCAGACTGGCGTGACAGGCACCCCAGAAAGGGCATGGTGGCTGCAGATGGAGTGGCTGCCGTGGCTGCTTCGAGGCTGGAACGCGCAGGGCCGACCAGCTCTGTGAGGCAGCCACTTCCAGGACAGAGCACTGCAGGGAGAGGAGCCGCAGAGGCCCAGCCCCAAGGCCAGGACAGGGGACAGGACTGCAGAGGCCAGGGAGTCACCCCGCCCCACCCCACCTCCTGCTGCAGCTGGGACTGCAGAGAGCCTGGCCGGCCGGGACCTCGGGCTGCTCCCGCGCTGTGCCTCCTGCAGGCGCTGCTCAGTCACTTTCCTCCCGCGAGCAAGGAAGGGCTAGCAGAGGAAGCTGGCCACGCCTCCCTGTGAATGCCCGGGGAGAGGCCCTGGAGACCAGGAAGGCGGTCCTCCTCAGCAAGCCCGGGGATGCCACCCCAGAACCCAGTCCTGCTGGCACCTGACTTCTACTTCCAGCTTCAGAGACTAAGCAATAAATGTCTGTCATGAGCCTATTCAGTGCGCGATGTCTTCCAGCAGCCAAGCTGTCTCCCACAGGAGTGTTCTGCCCTCTTCGGCTTTTCGGCAGAGCTTCCGTAGGATAAGTGTTCACTTGTCTTTCAATGTTTGGTAGAAACTGCCAGTGAGAGCACTTCAGTCCTGGACTTTGCTTTCTTGGGAAGGTTTTGATTACTAATTCAGTCTCTTTACTCATTGTAGGCCTGTTGAGGTTTTTTAAATTTTTTCAGTACTGGGGGTTGAATTTAAGGCCTTTACACTGAGCTACTCCTCAGCACTTTTTTTGTTTTTTGTTTTTTGTTTTTTGTTTTTTTTTTTTTTTGAGACATGTTCTCACTGAATTGCTAAGTTGCTCAGGTAAGGGTCCAACTTGCACTCCTGCCTCCGCCTCCCGGAGTGCTGGTATTACAGGCCTGTGCCACCACACCCAGCTGTCTCTGTTTTGTCTTGAGTCCATGTTAGTACGTTGTATATTTCAGGGAATGCCCCCATTTCACCTAGATTATCAAATTCGTTGATATGCAATGTTTATGGTATTTTCTTCTTTTAATTTCTGTAAGGTTGGTAATAATGTCTCCTCTTTGATTTATTATTTTAGTCATTTATCTAGCTTCTCTGTTTTTTCTTAGTCTAGCTAAAGGTTTGTCAATTTTGTCGATCTTTTCAAGCAAGAAACTTTCAGCCTGTTGATTTTCTCTATTGTTTTTTCTATTCTGTTTATTTTTTTAAGTATGCTCTAATTTTTATTATTTCCTCACTTCATTTTTTTTCAGATCCATTTCAAGGAAAAAAAAAAAAGAAAAACTAAAACAGAATTTCAAAACACATCAATCAGGCAACAATGGTATGTTCACTGCATATGGTCATCCCCAAATCATTCATCCAGAGCACAAGACATCTGCACCCAATTCTAGGTCTCTTCTGGTTCCAGATGAATTTTAGGGTTGTTTTCCCTAATTCTGTACAATATGCTATTGGAATTTTGATTGGGATTGCATTGAATCTGTATAACAGTTTTGAAAGTATGGTCATTTTCACTGTATTGGGTCTTCCTACCCAAGAGCACAGGATATCTCTCCATTTTCTAATATCCTCTTCAATCTCCTTTTTCAGAGTACTGTAGTTTTCAATGTAGAGGTCTTTCAATCCTTTGTAAGATTGATTCCTAAGTATTTCATTTTTTTGGATGCTATGGTAAAGGTGTTGTTTCCCTGATTTCTCTCTCAGTGAGTTTGTTATTCATGTACAGGAAGGGTGTTGATTTTGGGGTGTTGACTTTGTATCCAGCTACACTGCAGAATTTGCTTATTAAATCTCTTGGTGGAGTTTTTGGGTTCTTCTATGTAGAGTATGATGTCATCTGCAAATAACAATAGTTTAACTTCTTCCTTTCCTATCTTTATTCCTTTTATTTCTTTCACTTGTCTAATTTCTCCAGCTAAAGTTTCAAGGACTGTGTTGAATGAGAGTGGAGACAGTGGACATCGTTGTCTTGTTCCTGATTTTAGAGTGAAAGCTTTCAGTTTTTGTCCATTTAGTAGGATGTTGGCTATTGGTTTGTTGTAGATGGCTTTTATCAGATTAAGATAAAGACCGTCTATTCCAACTTTTTTATAGGGTTTTTATCATGAATGGGTGCTAGACTTTGTCAAAAGCTTTGTCTGCATCTATTGAGATGATCATATGATTTTTGTCCTTGACTCTGTTAAAATGGTGTATGTTTATGGATGTACGTATTGTGAACCATCCCCGCATTCCTGGGATGAATCCCACTTGATCATGGTGTACAATCTTCTTACGATTTCCTGCAGTGTTTGCCAGTATTTTATTGAGGATTTTTGCATCAATGTTCATTAGGGAAATTGGCCTATAATTCTCTTTCTTAGTTGGGTCCTTCGCTTGTTTTGGTGTCAGTGTAATGCTTGCTCCCAGGAATGAATTTGGAATTATTGCTTCCCATTCAATTTCATTAAACAGTTTGACAAGTAGTGGTGTTAGGTCTTCTCTAAATTTCTTGTAGAATTCAGCAGTGAATCTGTCAGGACCTGAGCTTTTCTTTGTTGGTAGGTTTTAAATTACATCTTTGATTTCATTGATTGATACTGTTTTCTTTAGGACTTTTATATCTTCTTAATACATCATTGGTAATTCATATGTATCTAGGAATCTGTCCCTTTCTTCTGTATTTTTAATCTTATTAGAATACAAGCTTTCAAAGTAGATAGAGATGATCTTCTGGATTTCTGCAGGGTCTGTTGTGATTTCACCTTTTTCATTCCTAGTTGCATGAATTTGTGTCTTTTCTTTCTTTTTTTTTTTTTTTTTTTTTTTTTTTTTTTTTTTTTTTTTTTTTTTTTTTTTTTTTTTTTTTTTTTTTTTTTTTTTTTTTTTTTTTTTTTTTTTTTTTTTTTTTTTTTTTTTTTTTTTTTTTTTTTTTTTTTTTGTGGCACCAGGGATCGAACTCACAACCTCGTGCCTGCCAGACAGCCAGCCTCAAACTCACAATGCTCCTCCTACCTCAGCCTCCTGAGTGCTGGGATTAAAGGCGTGCACCACCAGGCCCGGCTTAGGTCCATTTTTTCAAAAGTTTGATTTAGTTCTAATATTTCATTATTAGTTTTTTGTCTAGTTGATCTGTATTTTTGCAATGGTGGAGTACTGAGATCTCCCTATACAATTGTATCAGTTATTTGATTTTTTAATGTCTGTTAGTAATTGTTTTATATGGTTGGGTGCACTGGTATTTGTTGCACATATATTTGTGATTGCTATCTCTTCCTCTTGGATTGTTCCCTTTGCAAGCATGTAGTGACCTTCTTTATCTCTCTTAATCAGTCTTGGCTTAAAATTTACCTTGTCTGCAAATAGAATAGCTACCCCTGCTTTTTTCTGTGTTCCTGTTGCATGGAGTGTTGTTTTCCATCCTTTGACTTTCAGTCTATGAATTTCTTTTTGAATTAAATGTGTTTCTTGCATGCAGCATATTGTTGGATCTTGCTTCTTGATTCATTCTGCCAGTCTGTGTCTTTGACTGGTGAATTGAGACCATTGATATTAACGGTTAAAACTAATATGTATTGACTTATCTTTGTCATGTTATTTTCCTATTGTTGGCTCTCTCCCCCTTTTTTCCTTCCCGCTAATTGTTTGCCTTCCCTGGTGGATTCCTTCTGTTGGGGTTCATGGGGCTGTAGTCCTTATTATCTCTGTCTAGAATGTCCTTCAGAACATTTTGCAGTGCTGGTTTGGTGGTAATAAATTTCCTCAGATATTCTTTGTCATGGAAGTATCTTATTTCTCCAGCAATTTTGAAAGATAATTTTGCAGGGTACATCAATCTGGGTTGAAGGTTGTTTTCCTTTATAACTTGGAGTACTTCTCCTTGACTTGAAAGTTTGTGCTGAGAAGTCAGCTGTAATTGTGATGGGCTTTCCTTTAGAGGCGATTTGTTTCTATTCTCTAACAGCTTTTAGGATTCTATTCTTGTGTTGAATTTCTGTCATATCATATGCATTTCATGATTATCTTGACTATGATATGCCTGGATGTAGATTTCTTTTTTGATCATTGCTAATTGGAGTTCTATATGCCTCATTTATCTGCATGTCAAATTCTTTTTCTCTACCAGAAAAGTTTTCTGTCATGTGTGTGAACATTTTGTTAATGTCATTTGTGGTATCTCCTGCTCGTTCATTGACTCCAATTAATCTTAAGTTATTCTTCATCTCATCTAGCACTGCTGGATTGATTTCTCATGGTGCCTTGTTATTTTTGAGAAATCTTTCTTTTCCTGGTCACTAACTGCAAGCCTGTCTTCAATATCTGAGATCCTGTCCTCATATTGGCTTAATCTGCTTCAAATACTTTCAGTGGAGTTTTTATTTTCCTGCATATCTGCTTGAATCTGCTTTATGGATCCCATTTCTTTCCTATGCTGCACTTTCATAATTTGCTTAAGCTCATCTGTTTTTGTGTGTGTGTCTGCTCTAATGTCACTAAGCATCGTGTATATTTTGGTAAACTCAGTAGTTAAGAGATTATTTCTGATTTCATTTTTTCCAGAGCCCCATTCAATTGCTTTGCTGTTACCACTTCAGAGAGACCTGGTGGAGGGCTGCTGGACTGCCCCACCTCATTGGCCGCTGGATTTAGCTTTGGTGAACTGGATGTCTGAAGTTTCATTTTGCTTAAGTGTCTTCTCATTTTCTTTTCTCTTTTTTAATTTAATTCCTGGAGTGATGCTTGTAAGTTGCCACCATAGTGGGCTGTTTTTTTGCTAGTATTTAGGACCCTTAAGTGATGACTGCTTCTGTGATGTATCTTCCAGGTGTAGCTGTTTTTTTGGTTTTGAGTCTGTTGGAAGATCTTACCTCTTCAGTTTGTTGGAGATGAGAAGTTGTTTGTTTGGCCCAGTCCCTGGTTCTTTGGCACTGTGCCACCATTTTTTCTGTGACCCTTAGTCAATCTCAATCATGGAATACCAGAACCAACAGCTGTTTAGAATAGGTATGTCATGTTTGGCTCTAGTAGTACCAATAGCATCAAACACAACCTAGAAAATAGCAAACTGAGCTAACCCTTAATTTGCAACCATTAACTGTGTGAACTAGATTTGTGATTATGTAACAAAATGTAAAACAAACCAGACAGTTATATGCAATATGTAAGCCTTTAATGTGTCAAGTTTGCCCTCAGGGTTTAAAATTTAAAGTGGATTAAGGAGAAAGTAGGGAAGTGGAAGAAGAGAAAGAGATTAGTGAAAGAAGAGAAAGAAATTAGAAGTAAGATTGAAGGACAAAGGGGGATCACGCCAACTTTGGGAAACTCATGCAGAAGACTGAAGGAAAAGAGAGATGGAAGAGATAAAAGGAAGAACAGAACAGAACCACACCCACAAAGAGGTTAGGAACCACTCTCACACTCGTATAAAAACAATGAAGGAGAAAGAGGAAAAAGAAAAAGAAAAATGAATAGTCCACTTCCAGAATTCTCTCTGGCTTTACTCGTAGACAGCCTGTGGAGACAGAGCCCCTAATCATGCTGATCTACCCCAGCAAGCCAGCAGTAGCTGTTTGGCAGGGCAGTGGATAATCTCAGCAGGCCTGCCCTGAGCCCAGACTCATCAGGCTTGCCACATTCTAAGCGATTTCCAGGGCTCTGCACCCAACGGGAGCTGCTGGATGAAACATGCAGCAGTTCTGGGTTCCAAACTCAGCCGGTCCATCTCCAAAATGGCTCCCAGCTGACTGCACTCTCCCACGTGAGGACCAAATTGTCTTCACTCACCACCAGACAGGGCAGTCCTCCATGTGTGCTGCCCTGCACCAGTGGATCTCTCTGCAGAGGCCTCTGACGTCACCAGCCATCACCACCGCCATCGCCACGCATCCGCTTCTCTCAGACGGTGGGTCGCATCTCCTGGAGGCGGCGCTGCAGGCTGCTGCCTTCTTCTTCTTCATGGAAGTTTTTCTTTACCTCTTCCTGCAGCCTTCAGTTCACACTTTGGATTCTTCCTGGGTCCAGGGGACCTGCTCCCCTCCTTCTTGTCTTCTCACAATGCTATATTCCAGCACCTGGACAGTGACTCAGAGAGGCTGTTTTCTCTGCTGCTTACTGCCCCACCATCTCTCCAAGTTCTATTTCCTCCCTTCTGCTTGCTTTGGATTTAATTTGCTTTTATTTTTGTAGTTTCTTAAGACACAAAATTTCTTCTTCAACACACTTTTTAAAGTATATAATTTAATTTCCTGAGTTCCCTTACTTTTATGTGCTTTCCATTACTAATTTCTAGTTCCATTCTATTGTGGTTCAAGAATATATATTGTATGATTTCAATTTCCTCTAATTTGTAAGAAATTGTTTATGTCCTAAATATTGTCCATCCTACAGAAAGCTTTAAGTATACCTGAAAAACATATGTATTGTGTTATTGTTCAGCAGTGTTCTTTATGTATCTGTTGGTCTAGTCAGTTTATAGTGTTGTTGAAGTCCTCTACTGTCTCAATGTTTTATCTAATATTGGATGTAGAATACTGAAATTTTCTATTTTTACTGTAGAACTATTTCCCCCTTCAAGTCTGTCAATGTTTGCCTCATGCATTCTGAGGCTCTGTTCTTTGGCATGTATATGTCTATAATTCTTCTATCTTCATGATGAATGGGCACTTTTATAAACATATATTTTATCTCTATAACAATTTTTCACTTAAAATCTGTTTTTTCTGATGTTAATGTAGCCACCCAACCTATTTTTCATTGTTGTGTTTTCAATTTATTTGTTTCTTTGGGTCTAAAGCAAGTCTATTTTTTTTAATATTTTATTAATAATAAAAGACAAGACAGAAGAGAATCCCCCATACTTGCTACGTTTCCCACTGTAAAGAGACTAAAGCAAGTGTATTTTGAGCAACATAAATTAGACCATTTTTTTTATTTTTATTTCACAAATCTCTGTCTTTCAGTTCATGAATTTAACCCACTTATATTAAAGTGATTACTAATGAAAAACTTACCTCTGCCACTGTTATTTCTTAAATATTTTTTACAATTGTTTTAAATTATATAATACTACCTTTCTTTTTTTTTTTTCCTAGCATGCCACCTTAATTTTCTCTCCATTTCCTTTTCTGCATAATTTTTACTGTCAGTGGTTGCATTGTGGATTGCAGTTACTCTTGCTGAAGATCTTTGTTTCCTCATACAGCATTCAATCTGAAGTATTCCATTAAACATTTCTCATAGGACAGGATTACTACTGACAACCTGCTTACCTTTTCTTTATCTAGAAGTGTTTTAATCTAGCCTCCATTTCTGAAGGATAGTTTTGCCTGATGTAGAACTCTTGACAGGTTTTTGTTTGTGTTTTTTGTGTTGTTGCTTTGTTTTGTTTTTTCAGCACTGTAAATATATCACCCTACTACCTCCTGGCTACCATCATTTCTAATGAAAAGTTGGCTGTTAATCTTACTGAATATTCATTGTCTATGACAGGTTTTTTCTCTTTTGCTGATTTCAATGTTTTTTCTTTGATTCTTTACAGTTTAACTATAATGCCTCAGCATGTTGTCTCTGAGCTTCTCTTGCTTGTATTTAATAGTCTTCCATGCCTTTCATCACATTTGAGAAATATTTTCAACCGTTATTTCCCCTGGTAGATTTTCATCTTTTTCTCAATCTTCTGCTCCTAGGACTTCCATAATATGTACATTAGTCCACTTACAGTGTTCCATAGATTCCTTTGCTGTGTTCATTTTTCTTTTTTTTCTTTCAGGTCTTCAAACTGGATAATATCAATTGCCCTATTATGACATTCCCTGCTTCCTTCAAATGTGCTCAAATTTCTTTGGAGTCAAGTGAGTTTTTCACTTTAGTTATTGTACTTTTTTATCACCAGACTTTCTGTCTGATTTCTTTACATAATTTCTCTCCTTTCTGGTATTCCATATGCATTCATATACCATTCTTCTGATATCTTTTAAGTTTTTCCCCATAATTTCCTTCAACTAGCTGAGCATATAAAGGAGTTAATTTAAAGTTCTTTGTCTTGTAAATTCAAAGGTATTTTCTATTTTTTCCCATTGAGCACTGGATATTTTGAATAATGCAGTACAATAACTCTAGAAATCAAATTCTTCATTCTCTTCAGAGATTACTGTTTTTGTTTGTTAAGGACTTAAATTGTTCATCTATTTGGTAATTTTTCAAATTATTTTTGTAAAATCTTTATGCTTAGTTATATTTGGTCAACTGTTAATAGAATAGAAGTCTCTGTTCTATTATCACTGTGGTCAGTGACCTGGAAAAGAATTTTTTGGATGCCTAAGTCAGGCCAAGGAAGGGAGGGAAGGGGAGGGAAAGGAAGGAAGGGAAGGGGGAGGAGGAAAAGGAGGAGGGAAGGGGAGGGAAGGGAAGGGAAGGGAGGTGAAGGGAGGGGAGGGGAAGGGAGTCTATTTAAATTCTTTGGATGCATGTTACTTCTGCCAGATTGAACCATCAGAGAGAACAAAATATGAAATCCCATTTTGGAAGGTAAGATTTGTTACTCATCTTGGCACCAGCAAGACACACCAGGTCATCATCCCTATAACTGCCTGCCTTAGGGCTGGGGATAGAGGATAGTAGCTGCTACACAAAACACCAAATATATCATTTATTTCTTAATTAAACACCCCCATAGGTTCTTTAAGGATGTGGCTACATGCCAGATTTTCAAAATAGTTGATTCTCCTGTTTGCCAGCTCAAAAGTTGTTTGTTGAAGGGACCGATTCCTGGAGCTTCCTACTCTGCCATCTACTGTGACATATAACTGGTTGTTCATACACCATTTTAGGGCCTCCTCTTAATTTTTCTGCAGTTATCACTGTATTCAGGTCTTGTCTCTCTTTGGGAAAATTTTTGTTTATTTATAGTCATTTGGAAAACTACTACTGAGTTTATTTAACAAAATCTTTAGCCTCTTAATATAGTCAAAAGTTTTGCATATTCTTTTTCATTAGCTAGAATGAGCCCACGTTTACCCCTGAATCCCGTGCTCTCTGCTCTCATGCAGACCAGGAGCGGTTCCCGAGTGTTTGAGGAACGGAGTTCCCATGAGGGAATGTGGACTTGTACATTAACCCTGGGTCCTTCCACGGGCTCCGTCCTGGCACGGTCCATCCATCATGTGAGCCTGGTGAGACACACCAGGCCAGTGGGGTCAGCAGTGACTTCTCTCTCTTGCGGGAATTTTCCAAAGGACTAGTTCTGGTATTTATTTATGGTTTGAGATTTTTTTAATTCATCAATTTCAATTCCTATCTATTAATTTCTTTGTCCTACTTTCCTGAAGTTTACATTATCCTTCTCTTTTTAACCTGAATTGAAAGCCTAGTTTATTTCCCTTTTTTTCTGCCTAATATTAAAGACCATGTAGGGTCATGAATTTTTTTCATTATAACCTTGACAAATTTTATGAGGTTTGATATATAGGGTTTTCACATTCTGCTTCCTGAGTTATTCAGCAATTGCCATTTCAATTTTCTCTTTGATTCAAAAATTATTTAGGAAATGGTTGCCATGTTTTTATGTTTACATTTAATGTTCATATGCATGGAGATTTTTGGTGTTTTTTTCCTTTGATTGTTAATCTCCATTTTCACTGCACTAGGCCAAAGCAATGACCTACACAATTTCTATTACAGGAACTTATTTGAATTTTTTTCTTGCTTTGTTGCCTAATAAATGAAATACTTTTGTAAGTGTCCCATTGGCACTGGAAGACATAGTTTCTCAATGTGAAGGGCACAGAATTTATCATTTAAACTATTAAGCAACACCACTGATTACAGCACCCCGGGACCCCACATCCTTACAGACACGGCAGCCCTTAAAGAGCTAAATTATAACCTTCCACTCTCAACTCTCCCTCATGCCCAGGGTGCAGCAGAAGGGGCTGATGTTAGTCTGGAATGTGTTATCTAGGGCAAAGAAATACAACTGGCAAAGGCCACTGGTAGCACATCAAGGAGTGGTGGCAAGATCCCCTGTGTGCCTGTGGAGCCAGGCTGCCCAGCCAAAGGACTGTGACTCCCTCACTTGGGACCAGTGTTCACATCCTTAGGCTCTGCGATGTTGCCACTCTGGGACATCGCCTGGATGTTAGCCGATTTTCCAGGTCCCATTGCTTTGGACAGCCAACCTACACAAACTGCTTGGAAATTTGCACAGAAATATGACCCCAAGTTAAGGGAACTGAAATTATAGTGCCAGCCCCTATTTAGTACTATTCCTAACAACCCCTTCCTAGCTTTGACCCCTGTGTTCTTTTGGAAGCAAAACTAAGGAGTCAAAGAAGTTCCACATGTGACTCCCTAATATGTCCTACATTTGTGTGATTTGAGATCCAAGAATTACTCAGGCTCCGGCAGCATCACAGACTCCTCCAGGGTAAGAATTAAAAGGGGCTCGCTTTACTTTCCCCCACCCTGTCCTCCTTTCTTCTCTGATCTTTGTTATTGCTATTGACCTTTGAGATTTTAGAAATGGCTCACTATTATTGTTGCTAGTATCATTTAATGATTTCTGTTGAAAAAGTAAGATATACATATTAACAAAACAGGAAAACAAATTTAAAGTAGAATAGAATTCCTCTACACACTCAGAAGATTGCCAAAGACCAAAAGTCTGATAATACCAAGTGTCTGCAAGCCCTGTGGAGCCACAGGGACTCCCAGACCGAAGGTGACACAGTGACTTTGGAAAAGTCGGGTCTCATCTAGTAAAATTTAACGTACGCTTTCTTATGACCTAGAAATTTCATTTCTGTGCACCTACCCCAGGGAAATATGGGCTCCTGAGACTAAGAATACATATTCAAGAATGACCGCAATGGATATGCCCACATTAGCCTCGTATTGAGTGAAGTGTACATGGTCATTGCTATGATTAGATATGAAATATCTCCCAGAGACTCATCGCTAAAGGTTTGGATCCCATCCCGTGGGACTGAGAGGTAGCGGAACTTTTCAGAGGAAAAGCACATCAGAAGGTCTTAGGTCACAGCGGGGCTGCCTTGAAAGGGATTGTGGGTCCCTGGTCTCTTCCTGTCTCTCATTCACTTCCTCACCATGAGGTAAACAGGCCTCCTTGGCCATGATGTACTGTGCTGCCATGTGCCCAAAGCAGTGGGGCCAATCAGCCATGGACTGGAACCTCTGAAACCTTAAGCCAACATAAGCTTTCCTTTTTCAAAGTTGATTATCTGAAGTATTTATTGCAGTAATAGAAAGCTAACACAACATTAAAAGTAGAATGGATAGCGTATGTTCATACATTGGGATACCATGGACGACAAGAAACAAACTGCTTACCACAGGCAGTGATGCATAAACGTAGGCCAAGTGGAAGCAGCGAGACACTAACGCACACAAGCAGGACTGCGTGCAGCAACCAGCTAAATCCCAGCCACGGCTGCACCCCAGCCTTCCCTGCCCCGATGCCCACCTGCCTGTCCACTAGTCTCACACTCAGCATCTGCAACTGGATCTCTCCCTTCCAGCACTGCTTCTCGCATGCCGAGGCTGGTATCAGTGTCACCCTTCCAGCTCTGGCCAGATACCTGGGAATCCTCTTTGTTTCTCTCCTCCTTTCACACCTCATGTCTAACTCTAATTTCTACTGGCTCCACTTCAAAACATATCCAAATTCTGGCCGACTCCACGGCTGAACTCTGGTCCCAGCCACAGTCATCTCTGGCCACATCAGTGCAGTGGCGCTTATGGATCCCTTTGGACTCCCCCCAACACCAACGAGGCTCCCTGATCCACTGTGTTCTGGCCTCAAATGTGCCAAGTGTGGTCCCGCCTCAGGACCTCACCACTCTCTCTAATGTGACTTACATGCTTACTGTTTTCCCCAACCCACCACCACTCCTAAAACATGACAGCAGGAATGCTTTGTGTGGTGCTATGTTGGTCACTTTTCTCTCATTGCTGAGACAAAATACCCAACACCCAAAATTAAGGAAGGAAAGGTTTGTTTAGCTCATAGTTTGTGGAGGTTTCAGTCCATAATCAGCTGGCTCCAAGGCAGGGTGGTGTGGCACTGGGGCAACACTTCAAGGTGGCAGAAGATGGAAAAAGCAGCAAGAGCAAAAGAGGAGAAAAGCAAGTCTCTTTTCCCCCTCATATTGTAAGCAGGCTACCACCCCCTAGGGTGGGCGTAGCCATCACATCATCTCGGTGCCCTCCTCTTGCACAGCATGAGGATGTTTACAAAGTGAGGCCCCTGGCCCCCTGCTGAGTCACCTAGTTAAACTTCTAATCTTCTCAAATTGACACCATGAACAACATCCTAGATTGGTAAAGGCAGGTCCTCTACACCCTAAGTCACTTAGTTAAGCTTCCAGACTTCTCAAGTTGACACACTGTATCAACCATTACAGGTGCTCAGCCACATACCTAGCTTCCACAACATCCCCAGGCACATAGCGTGCACTTCTACTAGGTCCTTTCCACGGCCAAGGTCTGCTCCAGGGGCATTGCCTTGCCAGCATGTCCAGCCTCTCCTAGTAGCCACCTGGAACAAGACCGCTGCAGGTCCACTGAGTAAGACTGAGGCACCAAGCTGTGGACGGAGGACGTCTGAGCCCTGCCCTCAGCTCCAGGGAGACTGAGACCTTACGCTGGGGCAGGTCAGCACGGTGGTCTCCACCCTGCAGTGGTGGCCTTACACCAGTGGATAAGCCAAGAGTCATCACAAGAAGCCAGGGGGTGAGCAAGAGGCCAAGGCCAGAGAGCTGCACCACAGGGGCACAGACTGGGCCCTGCGGGATGCGTGGTTTTACCGGCAGAGAAGTGCACGCCTCCCAGGTGGAGCAAACACCGCTTTACGTAGCACACGCTGCAGGAGTTACTCGAAATCATCGCTTGGCATGAACTATTGGATCTTGTATTATCTATAAAGGTTTTTGTTCTGGTTTGTGCTCATCTTTACAGCAGTTAATATCACTCGGGACATCCGGCAGCTCGCAGGTGCTGGGGTAGCCGCCCCAGGTTTCCTGTCCCTGAGGCCGCTTCCCAGTGCTCACATCGCCTGAGTCTATTCTTTCTTGAGCAATGGGAAGTCTGGTGTTTGCACTCTGCACCAGCTGGGCAAGTTTGCTGGGGTCCCCTCAACTTGCCACACAGTTGTTCTGCAGCTCTCACAGGGAGGGCAGGTGGTCACAGCATAAGCACACAAGCCGTGGGCATCTACTGTGCGTGAGGCCAGGGCCTCTGAGGGAGGAAGGGCGGGAGCCGGCCCACAGCAGGCAGGTACCGGGCAGGGCCGCGGCAGTGGGGACAGCACCCGCTATCAACCAGGCAGTCAGGGAGCAGAGACCTGAACAGCTGGGGACTGGTGGTGTGGAGAGCGGGTAGAATCCCCCGAGGAGCGAGGAGCGCGCTGACCAGAGCTGAGGGAGGGTCCCACAGCTGTCGTGAGAGTGCCGAGGGCTGCTGCAGGGCTGCGGCGGCCCGGGTGCTGAGGAGCGCGTGCTGTGCGTCCTGTGTGGGGGCAGAGGGCTGCAGGCGAGCGGGGACTGGCCCGGGAAGCCCACCGGGGCCCCTGCGCCTGCTCCACAGCGACAAGGCCCTGGCTGTGGGACCAGAGACGAGGTTCCCTGATGAGACGTACTGCATAGACTGAGGCTGATGAGGGGAAGGGACAATACCAAGACAGCCCCGATCATGTGACCCGGTGTGTGGTCACACACGTGACACAGCGGTAGGGTAGGAGCTCCTGAGGACACTGCTGCCCACCCTGGCAGCGGCTGAGCCGGCATCCTGCCCACTGCGGCCGAAGCACCTGGGCCAAGTCTGACAAGCCAGGCTGCCAGAACTCCGCCCTGGACCTGACTGCGGCCTGAGGTCCTGTCGGAGCCCAGGGTGGCTCTGCTCCGTCCTGGGGGCCCCACTCCGTTTCTGCCTTGGCTCCCCATTGTCACCTATCTGGGCAATGCCCACAGCACATGCCAGACACAGTAAGGCCAAGGGCACGCCTCCTTTCAGGAGTCCACGCCAGTAGAAGAGTGGTGGCTGGAAACCGTGGTGAGGACAGCCCTGACACCGAGGAGCCCTCTGCATACTCCCGCCCCCAGAACCCTAAAAGCCTTAGACTCAGGCTCAGGGGAGCCCAGGGCCACATTTAAACTTGGCCTTCAAAGACTGACACAGGTTCTAAATCTTTGACTACAATTACACGTGCACTTAACTTTCCCTGGGCTTACCGTTCTACCTTCCTTTCTTCTTCTTTTTCTTAATACATTGAACCTTGTTCCAAAAAGAATCAATAGCTGCTACAAAGCTACATATCTAAATTAGGGTGATTGCACAAGCCTGTAATCCCGGGTGGGATGCTGAGGTAGGAGGATCTCAGATTCAAGCCCAGCCTGGGCAACTTAGTAAGACCTCAAGTCAAATAAAGGGGAGGTGCTGAGGATGTAGCTCAGGGTGACAGCCCTGGGTTGAATCTCCAGTACAACGAAATTTAAAAAATAAAAAATAAAAAAGATGGGAAAGAAGGAGGGAGACAGGGAGGAAGGAAGGGAGGGAGCGGAGGGGAGAGGAGGGGAAGGAAGAAAGAAAAGAAGTTACGGAGCTAGAACCAGCCAATGCTGAGGTAAATGAAGTAGCTCAGGGCAGAGCAAACCAAGTCCGAGCTGTGTGGAAAGCGAGGGGACCAGGTCCCCCCAGAGGAACCGTCCTGTCCCTCTGTGCACAGACACAGGTGGAGACACCCAGGGCCGCTGGCCCAGACCCTCCTTTGCAGACCCGGTGGGGAGGCGGCCGGGCCGGGCCGCTGGCCTGGTTCTCAGTGCGGGGCAGAGACCCGGCCGCGAGCTCAGGGTGTCTGCCCAGGGCGGGGTCTGCAGGCCGGGAACCCAGCCCAGAAGCCGTGCGGGCAGAGCTGAGCCCTGGCTACAGGAGTCCCGGACGGCAGGGTGGTGGCAGGGCAGACGGCAGGGTCGGGCTCCGTCCCCACTTGGTGAGGGCTGCATCGTGTGCTCTCTTCTGGCGGCCCGAGCCTGCGGGAGGAGGGTCAAAGGGCGCGGCCTGGGGAGGGTGGAGGGACGGACGCGGCCTTGTTAGATGGGATTTCCGGGCCTCGAGGTTGAACTTCAGACCCGAGCTGTCGCACGCACACACCTTGTCTTACAAGGCAGCTTGAACTTTGCTGCCCCCCGCAAGCCCGACACCAGAGACGTAATTAGCTGTGCACACGCCACCATCCTATAAAACCTGGGAACCCCACTAGAAGTGGCTGGAGTTGGGCCTCCACCACTGTAATTCTAATGAGCCCTCAAGAAGTGCAATTTGTTGTGTTCTGGGCCAGGCTGATTTCTACGTCTGTGGAGACAGGCAGGGCGCTGGTTAATCATGTCCACTGACCTGCCCGTGCCCAGATTCCTCACAACAGCTTCAGCACTCGCCTTCCCAGCACCCCCACACAGGGACATTTGGGGAGGGGGTACAGCAGGCAGAGACCCTGCCCCCCGCTGTCCGCGCAGCCCCAAGCTCCGACCTGGGCACCGTCCTCACACCAGCCCGGCCACCCAAAGTCCCTCCCTTGACCCAGGAGAACACAGCCTCCCCCGGGGCGGCCCAGGCCCTGAGCCTCCTGCTGTCCTGGCTCCACCCAGGTCTCAGGGCCGCCCCTGAGCCCACGGCAGCTGCGGCCAGGAGAAGGCAGAATCCTGGGCAGCCCAAGCCTCAGCCTCCATCAGGGGCTCATGGGCAGCTTCAGTGACAGATGCCTCACTGTCACAGTGCTGGGAATCGACGTGGGGGTCCTGCCAGGGCTCCCTCACTGGTGCATAGAGGGCCAGCGTCTGGCTGAGTCCTCATGGGACACAAAGAAAGACTGAAAGAGCAGGGCCCAGTTCCCTGGTGTCGCCTCTTGTACAGACACTAAGGCCCTGAGGCCCAACCCCATGACCCTGTCTCTAGCTAATTTCCTCCCTAGGGCCCCACCTGCAGTACCGTCACTCTGGTGCTCTTAGTCACTCTTCTGTTGTAATCACTGGGACACGATGCTACCTCAGGCCTGCGGTGAACAAACTGCACACAGTGAAAGCGTCGGCGGAGGAGGTCGCCTGGCTCCCTGGACAGTGGCTTGGAAAAAAGGACCAAGAGGCCTACTCCCCACCAAGGTGCACCCCAGTAACCTGACTTCTTCCCCTGGGCCTCACAGTTGTCTGATGCTAAAAGAAAAACAAACCGGTTTTCCCCATGCGCAACTCTAACACCAATGTGTACAGCTTTTTCCCACACCAGCCAATCCTTCGATCTTTGGAGGATGTTGCGTGTCCTGTGGTTTAACTCGCTAACTGCAGACCCCACAGCTGGCTCACGAGACTCCCCAGACACCAGAGGCCAACGCGCTCTATGGTTGCTACCTGTAACATCGACCGAGCACATAAACCCCACCTCAGGCTCAAAGTCCACTAGAACGGCTTGGAGAAGCCAGAAAAGCTTCCTCCTGACAGTGAGTCAGGAGGCTCCAAGCCCAAAACGCCCCATGGAAGCGATGCACAGGGCGGGGGTGGGGTGGGGACCGAAGCCTCCCGCCCTCCCCGGGACCACCCTCCCGTCACCTTCGAGTGGCACCAGCCAAGCGGCTCTCCACGCCCGTTTGGAGGAGGTTGCTGCGCCCCCCGCTACCCAGAATGATTGACTAGCCTGCTGGCCCTCGGAGATTGCTCAGTCTCCGGCCCCTCTCCCCTTCCCAGGGATGGGCGGAGCCTGAAGTTCCGACCCCCATCACATGGTTGCTTCCTCTAGCAGCCAGCTCTGCCCTCCAAAAATGACCTCATTAATGTAAACTCTGGTGTGGACCACAGGGCCTTATGGTGAGCCAGGTGTGGGAGTGCACAGTTGCGACCCTGGAATTGGGGGTTAGAGGCAGGAGGATCACAAGTTCAGGCAACATGGAAAGACCTTGTTTCCAGGAAAAGAAAAAAGAAAGGAAAGGGTTTATGGATAGCAAAAAGGGCTTTTCTCACCCCTACCGCTCCATAGACAAAAACCAAATATATGTTAGCTGAGATTATGTCATGCCCACGACTCAGTTTTCTCAACAAATCACAGAGGCCCAGTTATAAGTGGGCGGGAGAGAGAACCTGAGTAGATGGCTGTGCTAGTCTGCTTTCCGTAAGAACACAAAGTGACAGGAGGGAGCGTGCATTTCAGCTCAGGTTTCAGTGGTCTCCGTCTGCAGGTGGCCAGCCCCAGGGGCTCCGGACCACGGCAAGCAAATCGCGACGGCAGAAGAGAGCAGCCCGCCTCACCGCGACAGGGAGCAGAGGCAGAGGCAGAGGGCGCGGGCGCGGTCCCCGCACACCCAGGCCGCCTGACCACTTCCTCAACTGGGCTCCCTGCTCCTGCAGTTCCCCCTCTGAGGACCAAGCCTTCAACACATGAGTCTTGGGGGGCAAGTCAGACCCCACAACTAGCTGAGTGGGGCCCTCACACTTGGTCCAAGTAGCCACAGAGAGGCGGGGCAAAGGCCGAGAGGCAGGGGCATGCTCCCTAAAGGTGCGGGGCCATCGGCACGGATTGCCAAGCTCGCCACTTCCCCAGAAAGACCTGAAGCAAGCTGAGATTATGTCACGCCCACATGACTCAGTTTCATCACCTTGAGGGCCACATTGTCCTGATACTGCTCCAAACCCCCTAGGCAGACATAAGTGGGCCCAGAGAAAGATGTGTTAGTCAGCTTTCTATGACTATGACAAATGGCTGAAGAAAAAGACTTGCAAAATGAAAAAGTCATTCAGCTTGCTGTTTTGGAAATTTCAGATCTAGATCGATTGGCCTTGTTGCTTTGAGCCTGTGGCAGCACAGTACGTCAGGCAGGAGCATCTGGTGGAGGAGGCCTACTCATTTCATGGCCGGGGGAGAGAGCGAGAGACAGAGACAGAGACAGAGACAGAGAGAGCGAGAGCCGAGTCCCACAGTCCCCTTCAAGGACTTACTCCCAGTGACCTGGGACTTCTCCTCTGCTCCTCCCTCTTGAAGTTTCCACCAACTTTCATAGCAACAGTTGAAGAACAAGCTGTGCCACATGGGCTTTTGGGGGACACAGGAGATCCACACTCTAGCAAAAGGGACCCAAGGGTGACCAGGAGCAAAGGAAGGACCTGGAGGCAAGAGACAGAGCCGCAGCCCTTTTCATCTCCCAGAATTACAACTCTTGTGATGGAAGACAAGACCAAGGTCTCCCCAAAGGGCTCTCACCATAAAGGAAAGCGGGGAGCTGGGGTGCACTGGGCCTGGGACCCAGCGGTCTGGCGAGCCCTGCAGGGAGAGGCCCTCAGACCCGGTGCGGGGGATGCGCTGAAGTGCTGTTCTGGTACCCGCCGCATGCACAGGTGAGGGGGGCACACTGGCGGAGCACCGGGCCGCACAGCACCCTGCTCAGCAGGACCAGACAGCGTGCAGCGGCCTCGGAAAGGGGACCAGTTCCTTGAGTTGAATAAGACCCAAGACAGCCAGGAGGGTAGGAGGCCTCGCCCGGAGAAAGCAGAGACACAAACCCTCCAGGTTAGGTGGTGGCCGTTGGAAAATTCCAGGGGTAACATTTGCACCCATCTGAAGAGGCAGACCCGGCACTCACCCCCCAAGCACTGGTCACACGAGTCACCTCCTTCCTCGCTATCTCCTGCTCTGCATTCACAGAACCTAGTCTGAGTGCTCACCCTACAGGTGCCAAGGTGGGTCCAGGCCACAGTTTATTTCTCGCTAGGGGATGTGCTGCAACGTGTGTGGAAACCAAAGAGCAAGACCCTCTTGGGGTGCACGTTCAGAATGAAAAAGCAAGGAAACCAAAGTAGCTCTGACCCTGTCACCGTTGCATGCATCAGGGTGAGATCTAATGTTTCCAACCCACCTACCCCAGAGGACTCCCTAGCATCTGCCCCACCCCTCCAACAGACAGGCGGGGCTCCCCCAGGCCGGCACTCGGGCGCACACTGCCATCTTTCTGACCCTTCCCCCAGCTGGGCCCTCCTGAGTTGCTGTTTATCTATCAGAATAATATCCGTCTCACCAGGGTGTTATTTAGATTTATTTATTAATGCTGGCAATATACTCAGAGCCCTCAGATTACATCAATAGATCACTAGGAAATATTATAGCATCCTGTTGCCATGGAGATGGTTCCATCCTCTCACCTCCTCCCCAGAGCCCCAGTGAAGCATCAGGCTCCCAGGTCGGGGAGCTGTGCCGCCAGTCTGGGCGTGAACGCTAACGATGGCGATGATTAAATTACACAGAGAGGAAGCCGTGAAACACGGATGGCAGAGAAACGGGAGTTGATTCATTTAAGCAAATGGGCACGTTTTCCCGTTAGAGATGGCTCCCCGGTGCCTGGGGCCGGCTCTCCGTGGCACTAATTTCTTCAGATGAGGCAGAGAATGTTGGAGTCCGGATAGGGTCCATATCGTGGAGAGCCAGTCTCCCCGCTGGGATGGCTACTGTCCATGGAGCTCGCTGCAGAGGCCCACCTCTGACCCTGCCTGCTCTGCCCCGCGGCTACCCAGCTCTCTGGTTGTCACTTCTGTAACACGAAGTGACACCGGCGATAATCAGGATGACCCCCAGAGGGAAGGGAGTGTCCTTCAGAACTGAGCAGGCCTGGTCACACGTCACCAGCCCTCCGACCCGCCATTCCCGGGAGCGAGCCGCGGCCGCGCAGACACCCCAGGGCAGAAGCACCAGAGCCAGCCTCGCTTCCCAACTCTGCCCCGCCGCCCCCTCAGCCTCATCCCTTCTGCCCAGTCAAGTCGCCCTTCCGGCCACCGTGTCCACCGAGGGGCTCTTCCCCCCTACATGCCCTGGGACAGGGCTCAGCTCCTGCTACTCTGTACGCCACAGCCTTCGGATCTGGAAACAGCACTCCCCTGCTTGGAGCTGCCAGTTCTCTCGGCCACAGGCCTGGAAGAAATCTGGTCCAGAGGCCAGGGTCCGTGAAGGGAGGGGCTGGGAGCCCCGGCTGGGAGCCGGCCACACATGGGGATCAGGAGGTGCAGAACAGGCCCCAGAGACCCTAAGAAGGCAGCCTCAGAGCCATGCTGTGGAGAGTGCCCCCCAAGTCTGCTCAGGCAGGGTCAGCCTGCAGCGGCAGCCCACTGGACACGGGCACCTGCTGCTCCTGGACACCAGGCCCCGTCATATTGCAGGGTATGAGTGCACATTCTCAAGATAAAAGCAAGAACAAGTGGATGTAATGAGACTTGGAGCATTTTATGAGTGCCAGGCACCCTCTCATTTACCCTACAGGAGCCCCTTAAGGTGGGGCTGCCTCTCTGCCCACTTGACAGGTCAGGAAACTGAGGCTTAGAGCCTAGACCCTCGCCACAGCATGGAGGGTCAGCAGGGCGAGACTCACGGCCAGCTCGGTCCACTCCTCCTGCGAGCGCGGTGCTCTCAGCGGCGTCGCTCACTGAGGGATGGACTCTGCTATCTCCGAAGGCACACGGGAGGATGGGCCCAAGGGCCATGGTCCTGTGGAGAGGAAGTAGGATCTGTGGGAGTGGGCCCAGTGGGGAGAAGTCAGGCTGTTGGGGGTGTGCCCTGGGAGGGGGCTTGGGGACCCCGCCTCTTCCTGCTTCTCCCCCTGTTTCCCAGCCGCACCACACAATCCGCGGGAAACAGGTCATGAACGATGTGCAAAAATAAACCTTTCCTCCCCTACCTTGATCCTCACAGGTGTTTCGTTACGGTAGCGAGAAGCTGACCAACCCCGCACCTTGGGTCAGTTCCAGCCACATGCCTATCTGTGTGTGGTGCCCAGAGCAAGGCCCCGCGTGGCCTCGCCGCCTCCCCAGCTCCTCCGCCCAGGTAGCGCTCGCCCCATCTCCCTCTCCTGATCAAAGTGACCTGTCCTTTTCATGGGGTCAGCTACGTCCACCTGGGAGGCAGGCACAGCACCAGTCAAAACAGCCCCTGGAGTCACGAGGCCCAATCTCGACAGCCTGGGAGCACTGAGGCTGCACGAGGCCTTTCTGGAGAAGACAGGCAGGGCCGCCTTCCATCGGGGCCCTGGGGGCGGTGCCCCAGTCCGAGTGGGGAGGAGCCCCATTCCTGCTGACATACCCAGGGCCTGTGAATGCTCACCCATGCGGCCAGGGGAGGCCGGGTGGAGGAGCCCTGCCACGGAGCCCCCTGGGCTGCTACCAAGCCGCCCTTTGAGGCCCCAAGGGGTGTCATTTCCCTGGGAGACGGCAGCCTGGGCCCAGTCTTGACATCAGGCCGTAACTTACAGTGAGGCCCGGGAGCTTCTGGAAGCAGGGACAGAGCCTCCCACCGCAGCCCTAAAAAGAGCCTTAGGCTCTCTGCATGGTTCCAGAACCCAGCTCTCTCTCCCTACTTCCCAGGGCTCAGAAGAGCTCCCAGACCACCACAGAGACTCGGCTCGCCTTTCCCGGGCTACGGGGTAGCAAGCGGGAGGACTGCGAGCCTCACCCAGTGATCCGGCCGCTCGGCCCCCGCACGAGCCAGGCGCTGTTCCAGCCTGGAGGGGGCTCAGACTCCGGACAAATCGAAACCCCAGCCCTCACGAAGCTGCTCACGCTCTAGTGAGGGAGGAGAGATGAGGGTGCGTTTCGGGTAGGCACCGGGAAAGACGAAGTGGGGCAGGGGCAGCACTGCCCAGGCAACCAAGGCGGCTGTGCCAGGGAAACGACAGGGCGCGCCTACCCCGTGTCTAGGTGGGTGGGCATCTTAGCTGCTTTCCCACTGCTGAGACTCCACACCTGACACGGCAAGCTAGAGGAGGAGGCGTTTATTTCAGCTCACAGTTCGCAGGGGTTTCAGTCCGCAGTCAGCCGGCTCCAAGCAGGGCGGGAAACAGCTTGTGTCCTGGAAGTGGTAATCAGAGAGCGATCTAGGGAGGAGAGGGAGAGACTCTCCGGGTCACCCCCAGGGGCCACCTCCTCCCCCAGGCTGCCCCCCAGCATGACACCAGCTATAAACCCGCGGTGAGTATCACACCCTACATCCCAGTCACCCCCGGAGCCACGCTCCTACCACTCCCGGAGTTCTGCCCAGAGAGGAGCCCAGACGGCGGGAGGCGCAGGGCTGAGCTCCACCCGGCCCGAATGAGGGCGCTTTACAGCCACCTGGCCCCAGAGTCCCTGAGCAGCTGCCGAGGATTAGCCCCATTTTGCTACTGAAGAAACTGAGGCTCAGAGAGCTCCAGTGGCTCAGGAAATGCCACCAGCGAGCATGTGGGACTTAATCCGGCCCCACAGCCCGCTACAGTCCAGACGGGGCGTCTCCAAAGGCCAGCACATTGAAGGCTCCCAGCCCTTGGCGCTGCTGGGAGGTGAACCCCAGGAGGCAGCACCCAGTGTGGGGCAACTTGGTCTCCGGGACGTGGCCTCGGAGCAGACGTGGAGACCCCGTCCTTCCCCTCCTCGTGCAGTGGGCCGCTTTCCTTGGCCACGTGCGCTTGCCATGACTACCGTGCCACCGTGGCCCAAAGCGGCAGGGCTGACCGCAGGCTGACACCTGACCCCGAGCCCCCAGGCACTGTGCGGCAGCGCTGTCTCAGGGGCCACCTTGCCAAGGGCTCCTGTGGCAGGGCTCATGTCGCCACTCACCAGAATCACCAAGACGCACGCCAGGCGTGGCCTCTGGCTGTGGCAGCCCCCTGGCTCCCGCTGGCAGGAGACCCAGTCTGCCGGGCCGGGGAGCTGGCCTCAGGGCTCCCCTCAGTGCAGCGGCACCACGGGCAGGTGGAACGCTGGCCCAGTCAGTGTCGGTGAGCGGCTCCGGGCTCAGTGCAGGCCCTGGCCTGTCCCCGAAGGTGCCTTCACCCACACCTGGCCTTCCCCACGGCCGCGGGGTGTCACCAGGGACGACACTGGACCCACCAGGCCGGTCTCTACTCATCTCTCCAGGCCCAGGCAGTGCTGGGTGTGGGTCGCCGTCCCGGGAAGGCCCTGCGTGGCCACTCCTGCTCCTGAGACGGCTCCAGTGCTGTCCCAGGGCCTCCCTCTGGGTCCCGCCCACTCTAGCCGGCTGTGTGCTGCCCGCACGGAACTTGTCCTGCGCTGCTCCCAGCTGGCGTACCCTGCCACCCTCCGCCTCCGGAAAGCCACCAGCAGGCCCTTGAGAAGGTGTCTGGGGACGGCACCAAGCTCCCTTTACACATCTCCAGCGAAGTGTTTGCTTTTCCTGAGTGCTGCAAATCCATTTCCCTGACAGTGACGGGGATGGGTATTGTCAGCGCGGAGAGCACATTATGAATGATTCCACTGGAGTCCACTTTGAGAAGGAGGAAATCAATATGCTCTTCCCAGCATGGGCTGCCCCCCGCACCTGACCTCTCCGCTCCCGCAGCCGCCCTCTCTCCTCCTCCTTCCTTCCCAGAAGGGCTGGCCCCTTCTCGGAACCGCAGCCTGCGCCTCGGGGAACGCGCCGGGTGCAGCTCAGCGCCCACGCCAGTCCTGTGGGTGGAGGAGCCGCCCCGGGGAGGGCCTGTGCTGGGGGAACCGTCCAAGGCTCGTCTGCCACCCACGGTTTGTGAAACTCTCGGGGACGCCAGGACATCACTGCCGGGATGTGGGCTACAATCCCCACCAGCCTCGGAAGCGCAGGGCCCCCCAGGGACACGGCTCGCGCGGGGTGAAGTCAGATGCCCGACAGGGCTGCCGCTGCCGGACGGGCACGGGCCCGGGGCCGTGACACCAGAGGTGAACGTCCTCGCCCACCGGCTGTGTGACCCTAGACAAGCGGCTCCACCCTCCTCACCACCACCCTCAAATCAGCTCCAATCCAGCCCCCTGCATGCAGCACCGTGGGGCTGTCCAGACAGGTCCTCGCTGACGCCACGCACAGAGCAGGCAGCGCACCGCAGCTCCTGCCCCCCGCCTGGCCCATCTGTGCTCTCAGAGGGCAACACCCTTGTCCAAAGTGTCCCGGGCCTCAGTAGGATTTGTCAGGTTGGCCTCAGGCTCATGTTAAAAATAAGTGTTTTGTTCACTCTCTCTCATCCCAAAGTCAGGCCATTCAGTTTTTTCTTCTGCTTTGGAAACATCTCCACCAACATGATTTTGCCAAAAACAGGCCACTACTTCTCGGGACCTGGTCCCAACCAGTGCCCTCGCCGCCCGTGTGAGGCGAGACGCCGTCCTCCCCGCAGAGCCGCATTTTGCCTTTGCGTGAAATGGCAGGACTGCGCCTCAGGAGTCTCCAGCACCCCTCCAGCGCGGGGGCACTTCCTCCTGGGAGCACCCGCCCTGCGCCAGCTGACACCCCGCATCCCAGCAGCTTTCAAGCCAGAGACTCAGCTCACACTGTGAGCGTGGAGTCCCCCCACCCCGGGCTGGATTTGCACCGCCTGCCCAGAGGGGAAAAGAGCTCTGAAGGGTCCTGTGTTCCGAATCCACATCCTGCCTGGACGCCCCCGGCAAGTCCCTGCATCCGCTAAGAAGCCAGAGCCAGGTACCAGCCCCTGACTAACCTCGAGGAAAGCAGGAAGCGCCCCCTTCGGCCTGCCCAGGAAGGGCAAAGCAGGGGGCAGCAGCTGAGGGCCCCCCGGCGGCCGCCCACTAGCTTCCCACCGAAGGGCCGCCTGGCGACGCGGCGAAGCGGGCAGACGGGTGCCGAGGGCCCTGGTCCCGGCTGCGAGCCCCGCACGAGAGCGGCAGGAAGCCTAGGGTTCAGCTTTCTTCGGGTGATCTGAGGCCCTGGAGGACCCAGGGGAGTGGACTTGCGTGGACTCAGCACCCTCCTCCAGGGACTGGCTGTCCGGGCACTGTGCACTGGGCAGCTTCATGGGGAGGCCACTCCGGGCAGCCCAGGGAGCCAGCGACACAGTGGTGTGGCGGAGGGCAAGGGTCCCTGGGATGGGACTGGGAGGGAGGCTTCACGCTCACTGCCGGGCCCTGGACACCCAGCACCCACAGGCAGCCCAGGGCGGCCCACCCTGGGGAGCCGCAGGGATGGTCGGGTGCAGTTTCAGCCTCAGAAACCATCCGGTCAGCCCCTGCTCAGCCAGTAATGAACCAGTGCCAGCCACACCGCGACCTCAGGCCCTGCAGCCCCAGGCCTCCCCCATTGTGCCCCTGTGAGCTCCCCGCCTCAGGCCGCTCCACCACAGCCAGTGGGCAGGACAGTGCCATCCGGCCGTGTCCGCAGGGAGGGGTCAGGCTGTGGCCTTCAGCAGCTGTGGCAGCTACTCCAGCCGTACGCGTGAGGCCACAGAGCCCCTCGGAAGTCTGGACTCGCTCTCACTAGCAAACAGTCAGCAAGGAGAGACCCGGCCGTGCCTCAGAAGGGTGCACGGGTCCTGGACCCGCCCTCCCCGGGAGCCCGAGCGGGCGTGAGGGCCCGGCCTGCACTCCAGGAAGCCGGACAAAAAGCTCCCCATACACGCAGGCCTTGGTTTTGCTTCCAGGTCCACGTCCACCTGGCCTCCACCACTGTATCCCAGGCCCACCTTTGCCCACCGCACCTCAAGGCACAACTCGGGCTTCTTACAGAGCAAACTGCGAGGCTGAGGCAGGCTTTCATAGTCTGCTGTTTCTGAGACTCTGTGGATACCAAGCTCCTGAGATGCCCAAGTCCCTCGTACCGTATTTGTGCCTAGCAAGTGCACATCCTGAATGCTTTTTTACCTCCCCCAGGCTACCTGCAATACCTGGTGTGATGTAAATGCTATGCAGATAGTTGTTACACTGAATCATTTAGGGGTAAGAACAAGGGGCAGAAGTCTGTACATGTTCAGGACAGATGCAATTTTCTTTCCCAAATACTTTCCGTCCGAGGCTGGTTGAACCCACAGATACGGAAACCGCAGGCGCGTTGATTCCCGAGCTCGGGGCCAGGGGAAGGGCTGGGAAGCGCCTCCAGGGTGAGCACTGGCCTCTTCCCTCTTGACATGGGCCCAGTGCAGGCCGAGCCCGGGCACGTTCCGGAAGGCTTGTGCAGCGGGGTGGAAGAATTTGTCAGCACCTACCTCACAGTAGCGTGATAACACCGTGGCCTTTCCCCTTTGTTTTTAAAGAAACTTTTGTCCCTAATAGGAAATATATAAAAATGCAAAAAAAAAAAAAAATTTAAGAAAAGATGAAAAATAAGTAACTCATGAAACCATCGTCTCCATCTTGGTTTACGTCCCATCAGCTTTTTCCTAAGCGTAACTTCCTGTGTGTTCACAAAGCAAAATGGCAAGGATATTGTGTGATTTTGTAGCCTGCTTTTTGTATGTGGGTTTCCATGGCACGCATTTTCTCAAGTCAGTGTATAAGTTTAGCCAAACTCTTAATGGCTGCCACAATTTAGACAAACACTGCCCTAGCGTGTACACTAATTCACTGCCAATCGGGCGTCTCTGGGCAGGACTCCTGGTCTTGACATGCAGGGCGCCCCAGGCACAGTCCTGCCCGAGTGGCCTCTAGAGGAAAAGCAGGAATCGGCCCCTGTAGGTTCCGGGCCCCTCAGGTACCGGCCCCGCTGGGGGAGGCCTGAGCACTGACTGTCCTGCCTTGGCAGCTCTCAAACGCCCCCCAAAGGGCCCACCGCTGGGGCTGGTCAGGGGATGCGCCCTCCAGACTGGCACGCAGCACAGCAGAAAGGCAGGGAAGGTCCGGGGAGAGTGGAGGGGAGGAGGGCGGGGAGAAAACCTGGCAGTGGGCCTGGCCTTGGCCACGCGTGTGGACTGACCCAGTGCCCTCGGGGAGCGGGAGCCCTGCCAGGTGGCCGAGATCCCCGGCATGGCTCCTGAGGACCTGCCGGGCCTCTGGCTTGGGGGGAGCCCGAGTGCGGGACTCGGCAGCCCTGCCTGGGTGCAGAGGCGAGCGCGGCTGGTCCCCACGTCAGCCCGCAGCTCAGGGGCTGGGAGCCGGCCTCTGCTGGTGCCTGAGCTCTGCTCCCCGCTCCCCACCCACGGAGCCCTCCGCACGGCAGCGTTTCTGTCGGCCTCCAGCTGCCCGGCTCCCCTTCCTGGAACCTGCCCCACCCGGCTCTCTCCGGCAACCTGGGCCCGGGTGAGCACCCCAGTCGTGGGAGGTGCACCCCACAGCAGCGTGGAGCACAGGGCCAGCACCCGGCTGGGTGGACACCATGGCGTGGCGGCACTCAGCCTAAGGGCAGGCCCCACAGCCCCGGGACAGCAGCCTGGACCTCTGGGTACCCACGGCCACCCAGGCCGTCTTCAAGAGGGCCTGAGCCCACGCGGAAGGAAAATGCCAAAGGGAGAAAATGCCAGAGAGGACCGGCGCGGCCCGGGCCGGCATCGAGGGGCGTGGGCTGCGATCCCCGAGCCCCTGGGAAAGTGGGGCACCCCGGGCAGGGAGTCACATAGCAAAGCCCCAGGGCTGTCCAGGCTGTGCGAGGGCTGGCAGTCACTGCGGAGAACCCTGCAACCGTGGCTGCTCCAGGAGGAAACACGAAGGCCGGGTCACCTCAGCCCAGCCAGGGACACCGCCGGCCTCCACTCCTGCCCAGCGCTCCCCAGAGCTCGGCCCAGGCTGTCACCGTCCTGGTGGCATTCTGTCTGATGCCAAGCCGCCACCTAGAATTCACCCTGCTCCCCAGGAGCCTCGGAGCCTGCTTCCTGGGAGCCCATGACTGACAGTGATGGAGGAGGCCGGGTCAGCGCGGGGCAGCACAGGGCTGCGGGCTGAGGAAACCCGGCCACTGCTCCCTCGTCCTCTGTGCGCCCCGCTCGCCCTCCCCGGGGCTGCCTCCCTGAAGCTCTGTCCTCCGCCAGCCCCCTGAAGCCTTTTGGGGAGCCCAGACCTGCCTCCCCCGGCTCTGGCCCCCTAGTATCTGCACACAGGTGAGGCACCCACAGTTGCTGGAAGGACTGCTGACCTGAAACACCTGGGCCTGTGCCACCTGGGGATTCCCCTCCGTGGGGCAGACGTGGGTACAGGGAACCCCCGCTCTCCCCAGTGAGGCCACAGAGAGCAGAAGCACTGGCAAAGGGTCCTTGGGTGGTCGCTATGAGGAAGGGATCCAGTGTGGCCTGGTGTGACCGTCCCACCTTGAGAGACCAGGGCAGGTGGACAGGGACCTAAGGCACAGCACCGCGCTGTGCGGAGCAGCAGACTCCCGGGCCGGACCAGTGGGATGCGCCCAGGGTGCAGGTCGGCCTGGGTGGCCATCACCGCGCCAGCGGGAGCCACCTGCTGGGGGCGAGGAGGCTCAGGCGTCCTCCTCCGTGTCTTCCTCCCAGGCTCCCTCTTGCTCCCCTCTTACAGACCCACCCCACCGGATGACCCACCCGCTGCCCCAGCCCCACCGCGCCCTGTCCCGTGGTCAGGACGATTCGGGGCATGAATCGGCCCCAGGAGCGCGTGCTGGGGGGCTCGTGTCCTCACTGTGTCCAGGGGCTCGGCACGTGGCGGCAGATCGTCCGAGGCTTCTGGGGTCCACGCTGGCTGTGGGCCGTCAGGGCAGGCACCAGTTGGCCCCAGAGCCACCCTGGGGACACCGGGGGAAAGGCGGAGAGGAGCCCAGCCAGAGCCCTGAGCACGGCCGTCCCTCACCCGGCAGCTCGCTCATGCCTGCTTTGGGCTCTAAAATAGCACATGATTCCGGAGCCCAGGCCGACTCCAGCTACCAGCGATGCTGCTAACGGGAAAACGAGTCATCATCATCAGAGCTGGACCCCAGTGAGCGCGCCGGCCTGTGGCTCGCTGGGCTGCGGGCGGCCCCTGCATTTTTTTTTTGGTCACAGTTCGCTGATATAATTCTTTCTAATTTGAAGCAGCCTGAGAGAAACCTTTTACCAAACATGACACATTATCGTTTGGGCAGCATTAAAGAAACTGATTATTCTGCTTATCCACCCCACGATCCGGCGGCTCCGAACACACTGTCCGCCTGAGTCTCTGTCTCGGCTCAGAACCGGGGCACACTCGGTGGTCGACAGCTCTTCCACCCCATTCCTGCTGAGTGGGGCGCTGTGTGGGGCTGAGCTGGAGGCTCGGCTGGCCTGGGGGACACCGGGGCCCCTGCCCCTCTCCTCTGGGGCCTCTGCAGAGTGCTGCTCCCAGCATAGTGGCCGACTGGGCACGGCCACGGCAGCTGGGGCCCCCGGGAGTGAGGATTCCAGACAGGAATGCTGAGGCCCTGCCCCTGCCAGAGGCCGGACGCGGGGACGCTGGTGTGGAGCGGCACGTTCCCATCGGCAGGCAGCTGCCGCCCGGAGGGCTGCGGCACAGGCGCTCAGCTCCCAGCCACCGCAGGACCGCAGAGGCGCTCATGTGACAGTCACACTCACCCACACGGGCACGTGCATGCACACACGCTCACACACACACGTCCTTGGGGCACAGTCTCCCACACACTCAGGCCCGCGCACAAACACTGTCCTGACGCCACTTCGCCCCTCACGTGCACACCCGCTCGTCCCACACACCCAGTCCCGTGCGCAGTCAGTCACACCAGCCACACCCTCACCCACACACAGTGTGACAGTGTCGCGCAAAGCAGTGGCCTGCAGGACAACCATGGAGGACGGATGAGCAGAGACAGCCTCGGGAGCGAAGTGACCACCTTCTGAGGGCCGGGCCTGCACAGAGAAGGAGGGAGACGGAGCCTGAGGCAGCGGGGAGGGGCACCGGGGACCACCAGCTCCAGAGCCACAAACCGAGCCTCAGGACGGCAGTTAGCAAGGAGGTCTTGTTCAGCCCAAGATGGCTTTCGTTTGCTTGTCAGTCATCAACATTTAAAATTCAGGGAAAACCCTATAAAATTACATAAGACCGTATAAAACTTGGGCTTCTGACTCCTTTTACAAATTGGAATTCACAGGAGGCTGGCCCAAGTGCTGGGCCTGCCCTGCCCCCGGCTCGGCCCAAGCACCTGGAGCCCCAAGGGCCTGGAGCTGGCAAGCTCAGCTTGCTAAAATGTCGGCTCTTGGGACCTCTGCACCAATGCTCATTCGCTGCGCGGAGAGGAACCTGTTCTAGGTCAACACTGGGCAGCTCGGGCCAAACGGTTCAGACTCCTCAGCAGGGCACAAGGAAGCACCCGTCCCACCGTGCTTCCTTCTCTACCTCCCTCTTCCGGGCCTCCTGCAGGTGCTGCACGGAGCCCCAGGGACTCGGCCACAGGGACCTGCAGCCCAGCTTGTGTTCTCTCCAAGAACTAAACAACCTGAGTAAGGTCCTGTCTTCAGGAGAGTGATTGCCCCAGAATGTAAGTCTGCCTGGGAACCAAGCGAGGGACCGCCTCTGTATCCAAGACCTCATTCTGCCCCCTGCCGGGGTCCCAACCCTTAGAGCCTCCATGGCAGCCTCTCCACGGCCTCGCTGGTAGGATTCGCCAGTCTTCAGAACCTGTGCCGGCTGGGCACTCAGGCACTCAGCCCAGCCCATCCAGAAAGACCTGGGCCCTTTCTCCTACTCAAGTAAAAACATTGCCAGATCTCAACCCAAACCAGGAGCATCACGATGACCCCTACCCTTGACATCATTGTAAGGATAGGATGAGATAACACAGGCCATGATCCGACACCTAGTAGGAGCTGGGGAGATGACAGCTGCTGGTAACATCATCATCAAGCAGAATTTCACATCCACTCTACACTAAACTTGGCTGACAATGTACAGTGAAAGAGATTCATTAGTTCTACCATATGTCCTAATTGGAACCATAGCCTGAATCACTGCCACCTGCAAGAAGGAAAAAGAGAGAAAGCCAGGTGGGGGCAGGGAGGTGGGGGTCTTAACCTGCAATAG
>RJWM01012212.1:0-57157 GCA_004363535.1 Dasyprocta punctata | reverse complement strand
TATAAAATATTTATGTGACACACACTGACACCTTCTCAGGACATGAAACTCTTTGTTCTTTATGCCTTACCAATTCTAAATCACTTAATGATTTACTTTCTCTTCAAAGTCTTGAGAAACAGATGTTTTTCCCTGCTAATTATGGAAACTAAACTGTTAACTTGTTACTAAAAAGTAAAGGTGAAGATGGGGCAAAAATGAATAGTCATATATTGGAATCCGTAGAGATTCATGGTGAGTGAATACCTTTCCAAGGTTGAGCTTGGTAAAGCTGCTGCTTCTCTCGCTACTCTCTAAAATCCATGCATCCCTGGCATATGTTCCTTAACATCCCAAACTATATATCCCTAGACACTTCTACTTCAAACCCTTTTTTTTCTTTCTTTCTTTTTTTTTTTTTATTTTGTGGCACCAGGGATCGAACTCACAACCTTACGCCTGCCAGGCAGGCGCTTAAGCCACTAAGCCAAACTCCTGGCCCTAGTTTTTTGAGACAGGCTCTCACTATATAGGTCAGGCTGGCCTTGCCCTCATGTTGTACCCCAAGCCGGCTTTGAACTCACAACACTCCTCCTACTTCAGCCTCCCCTCCCAAATGCTGGGATTAAAGGCGTGCGCCACCACACCTGTCTTTCAAACCTATTTTGATCTGTGATTGCTATATTGTTCTGCTTCTAGAAATTTATTAGTTATAAAGAAATTCATTAGCCATGATAAAAGTTATATTTCCATGTTATAGTTTGTAAATAAAAAGAATACGTGCAGAAGTATCAACGTGAGTGGAAGAGAAACGTAAAGATACTGGTAAATTCAGAGAAAAAAATTTTTCCACCATTTTATCATTAGCCTTAAGTAGATACAGGTAAAGAGACAGATGAGCCATGGGGTTAGAGTTGATACCTGCTGCCCCAATATGTTGAATCTATTTGTATGTAGCTTGTTAAACTATTATTTTTTCTGTCCATGCAAGGTAACAAAATTTGATATTTAAAGTTCCATGGTACAAGGATTGGTTTGTGAGTGAAACATTGCTAATTTCCCTTTCATCAAAAACATTTTTAAAGGACACTTTTTGCTTCAATGAAAGCAACATTCTTTATGTGCTAAGTATGGAGATTATAACTTGGGAAAGCAAAATTTCTGCAGTGTGATTCTATAAATGTCCCACAAAAGATGCCTGTCCAGTTGGCAACTTTAATAAAATGGAGTCTGTATGCTGTGATGACTTCCACTCTACTCTTTGAGTCACAGAGGTGGCTCTAAATAATCTATTCCAGAGCAGTGTTGCTCACACATAGGGGCTGTGAAGTTTTTTATTCTGGCTTCACCCCTTGTTAGTATGAACTTGGACTTGGACAAGCTATCTAGCCTCAGTCTCATCATCTTTAAAACAAGAATAATGACAACTGGCAAGAAAAATAAGATAATGGCAATACCCCTTACATTGTCCCTGGTGTATAGCGGCACTCAATGTGTTCTTCTCTTTTGCGTATTATGATTCTCTTGTCATAATCTTGTCTAACCAATTCTTTTTCCAACTTAACCCTGTAATATATCAAAATGATCCTAATATTCTTTTGCTTATTTGCTCACATTTACTAATTCAACAAATATTTCCTGAGTACCTACTACATGTAAAACACCATTCTACACTTCTAAATAAGAGAACAAAATAGGTAAAAATCCTTCCTGTCATAGAGTTTACATTCTAGTGGAGAGGAAAAATGCAATGGACAAAAAAAGTAAATAAATTAATTTTGTAATATGCAAAGTGGGATTAGTATTATAAAAGAAAATAGAACAGAATTATGGAAATGGGGTATATTAGTCAGATTCCTCGTAACTGGGACAAAATACCTGATATCTACAATTTATTTATGTTAACTCATGGTTTTAACTGGCTTCAAAGCAGAAAAGGCAGAATGAAGTGTATGACAGAGGAAAGCTGCCTAACCCATGATAGCCAGGAAACAGAGTGAGATCAAGAGCCAAAGAAAGAGACATACTCTCCAAAGGTGTATCCCTAGTGGCCACTTCTTATAGCCGGGCCCCACTTTCTAACACCATATTAAACTATGAACTCATTAATGGATTAACACACTTGTAGAGATAATGCCCCCATGATTCAGTCACCTTCCAAAGGCCCACCTCTGAACATTTGAGAATTTTGGAGACATATTAGATTTAAATGGTAACATTCCCATCCCTGGTCCCCAAAAGTCTTGTGTCCATCTTATGCAGAAAGCATTTAGTTCATGTCTCAGAATTAGCAAAGTTTTAAAGAGTTTCAGCATTACTTAAAAATCTAAGTCAAAAATCTTCTCTAAGACTCAAGGCAAACTCTTAACTGTAATCTCCTATAAAAATAAAAGTTAAATTCTACTAACATACAATGGCACAGAGTAAACATTCCTATTCCAAAAGGAAGAAATAGGGAAATAGTAAAGAATTGGACCAAAGTTACATTGAAACATATCAGAGCAAACATTAATTCCTGTAGCTCCATCCCTGGCATACACAGCAAATGGTAGTAAGATATGAGCTCCAGAGGACTTGGGCAGCCCCACCTCATGGCTTTCCTGGTTGCAGCCCATGCAGTTCCTCACTTGGACTGACTCCCCTCAAAGCCTATGGCTTTCCTGATCAGATAGTCCATATTCCTGGGGTCTCTAAATTTTTGGGATTTTCACTGCACATTTGGCTTTATTTTAAAAACTTTATGCACTAACTTCTCATAGATACTTTTCCTAGTCTCCAAGGCCTCCTTTAAGATCTGTGTGGAAGCCTCCATGAGCCTACATCTCTTGTATTCTGCATGCCTGAAAAACTACCATCACATGAACAATTTCAAAGTCTGCTGCCAGCTCAAGAAACAACCAGACTCCATGGAAGCACAGTTGCAGCAGCCTCTGAGTATCTGGACAGGTGAATTTGGGGGCACATTCCCCTAGACATCCCTGATTGATCTGGTCAACTTTGGGTTCTCTTCTTCATGAATTTTTTTTTTAATACCAGGAATCAAACTCAGGACATTGTGCTTGCCAGTTAGGTGCTGTGCCACTGAGGTATATCCCCAGCCTTGGATTCTCTTCTTAAAAGGAATTTGTCTTTTTGTCTCCTTGAATTTGTGATGGGTGGGAGTTGACCAATTCCAGAAATCCCTCAATCCATCTTTTTTATTGTACTATTGCAGAGTACTTACCTTCTTTTAGTGGTGCCAATCTGTTTAGCAACCACACTTTCTATGACCTCAGCTTTACATGTGCCTCCTTTTTGACCAAACCAAAAATTTTTCAATCCTTTAGCTTTTCTGTTTGGTCCTGATTCCCACTGAAGATCTATTGGAAATAGGCAGCAGTAGTACTCATGCCACTACCTGAACATTGGTCTAACTTGAAATTTCCTCTGCCAGAATAATTAGTCTGCCACCTTTAAATTCAGGCGCATGCAGAATCTTACCTCATTGGAAAAATGAAGACAATTTTTTTAATGAAACACAAATGACCTTTTGTCAAGTTCCAGATAGAGTCTTCATTCCCATTCGAAACTTCATGAGCCTGTCCTTTGCTGCCATTATTCCTATCAGCAGTCTGTTTTTCTAATCTCTGACAAGCATTACCCATTAATCTCAATTTATAGCTTTCTAGGATTTTTTTCCATTCTGTTTCTCCAAATGTTTCAAAACTCCTTCCAGTTCCAAAGATTTCTGGACCACATGATCAGGCATAGTCACAGCAATAACCCTGTTTCTGGTACCAATTTTATGTTTTAGAAAAAGAAGTTGATTTGGCTATAGTTTTAAATGTTTCAGTCTATGGTCAGTTGAATCCAAAATAGAAATTGCATGGCAGATGGGCATGGTAGAGGAAAACTGCTAAATCCATGGCAGCCAGGAAGTAGAATAATATCAATAGCCAGAGCAAGAGATCTATCCTTTAGAAAGGGAGGGATATGGGAAAAAATGAATTAAGATATATTATGTACAGGTACAAATTTCCTATGATGAGTGTGATCTTTATGTATATAAAAATGCACCAATAAAATTAATTTTAAAAAATAAGATAGTGGGGAGAGAGACTCTTCAAAAATATGCCTCTAGTGGTCCACCTCCTTCAACCAGACCCAACTCCTAACAGTGTATTTAATTATGAACTTATTAATAGATAATCCTCTGATGATTATAGTGTCCTGAGTATCAACTACCTTCCAAAAGCCCCACCACTAAACATATGAGACTTTTAGAGGGACATTTTAGATCTAAACCATAACATGGGGAATGGGAGTAAAGGTATTCCAATTACAAATAAGATGGTCAGGCTAGACCTCCCTAAATTGTTTAAACAGAGGGGACATGGGAAGTATCTTTTGGTGAAACTGTCTAGAGCTTGGTTTACATTGGCAATTTTAGATAAAAGCAAGAAGCTAGACTACCTAAAATCACTGAGTAATCATTCCTTAATTTCTCAAATGCAACTGAGAAGCAGCAAGACGGATCTTGGTAGTGCTTGCCTATGAAATGATAATAAGCATTTAATGTTTGATTTTCTTTCTGACCTCATTTTTCCCTGTTGTTTAAAGTTACGGAATGTTCAGGTCTTATCCACTTGGGTTTTCACATATCAGTACCTTGGGTAATAGGTAATGTTTTTAGTAAGAGATGAGAAATTAAAGCTACTTATACTCTATCTCCATGTGTTTTATAACATATAATTTATGTAACATAAATCTTCATGTTGTCTATATCATATAGTTAAAATTCTTTGCAAGTCACACATATGCAATGTAAATTTAAATCCATGTGTGACAATTAAGCTTAACTGTGTCAATTTGATTGGCTTGGGAACTGCTTAGAGCTGTGATGGTGAACCTCTTAGAGACTGAGTGCCCAGACTGTCACCCAAAACCCACTTATTTATTGTAAAGTGCCAACCCTGCAACTAAACCTAAGTACTACGGTTTTAGTTTAGGGAAAAAAAAAATCTCATACATTAAACACACACACACACACAATAATAGAGCTTTCTTTTTTTTTTTTTTTTTTTGTGGCACTGGGGATCGAACTCAAAGCCTCACACCTGCCAGACAGGCGCTTAAGCTGCTGAGCCAAACTCCCGGCCCTGGTTTTTTGAGGCAGGGTCGCACTATGTAGCTCAGGCCGGCCTTGCGCTCCGCGTTGTAGCCCAAGCTAGCCTCGAACTCACAACGCTCCGCCTACCTCAGCCTCCCGAGTGCTGGGATTAAAGGCGTGCGCCACCACGCCCGGCAATAATAGAGCTTTCAATGATACAAACAGCCTTCTGTGGCACACATGCCATAGGTTCATTACCACTGGCCTAGGAGATTAGTAAGGAACATTTTTTGGGTGTGTGTGGGTGAGTTATGGAGGTGTGACCTTGGAGTCTATATCTAGTCTCTCATCCCTTTGTCTCTAGCACAGTTGTTCTGGTCTGCTTCTCAGCTTCTATGAATGGAGCAGTGTTGTGGTGCCATGCCCTATGATGATATTCCTGTTTTGGAGCAAGTCAACCATGGACTGAATCCCCTAAAACTGTGAGCCAAATTAAACCCCTTCTCCTTTAAGTTGTGAGAATCAAGTATTATGTTGTAGGTATAGGAAAGCTGACTAATAAAATATAGTTAAATTTATTATTGGGAAATTTTATTAAAATAGTGCAAAAAAGTTTTTAAAAGCTTGATTAATTAGAAAGAGTACTGCAGTGGGATTCAGAGACAGGGTCTGCCCCCAGACCTGCCACTATCATTTGACATTTCTGTGCCCCTAACTTTCTCAACCAAGAATTTGGGATGTTGTTAGATATCCCTTCTAACTCTTATTTCCATGAATCTTTGAGAATGCCACAAGAAAGTCTTTTTTCATGGTACTAAAGCAGGTGTAATGTGTACAACTATAGTATCTTGACCTCTATTTTATTGAAAATTGGAATAAATGTAATTTGTCCACTTTTGTGTGGTCACAAAAATAAAGTGATAATCTTCCACATATTATTCTCTTTACCTTTCATGCCATAAATGAAGGGGAGAATGTATTCTTACCACATATTGCTCACTAGCAGTTTTTTCATATATGTAGAACTTCAAGGACTTACCATTAGATGTTAACTGTCAAACACTTAAAATATTTCAGTATTTATGAACTAACAGAGACTTACAGTTGAGCCGGACCTGTTCTCCATTTCTCAAACCCTTTTTGCCATTACTATTGTTATATCAAATTTAATTACATTAGCAATATGTTTTAAGTAATATCTTCTACTCTTTATTTTATATGGTAAAAATTGAAGTGCAAAGTTCATTTACTAAAGTAATCACTCCACACTGTAAACCTAGACTTTTACTTAAATCTTCTAAACTGAGGGTTGACAAATCACTGCCTGTAGGCCACATATGCTTTTTCTTCTTTCTCTCCCTGCCATGTGTTTTTAAATGGTTTGAGATTTTTTTTTATTGTTGAAAATAATCAAAAGAATATTTTGCAGCATATGAAAATTATACTAAATTCAAATTTCAATGTTCATTGACACTTTTTTTGGAACATAGCCACATTCATTATTTATAATGATATCTGTTATATATGTAAGACTGCTTTTGCAACATAATGGACAAGTTGAGTAGTTGTGATATAGAACATATGATTCCAAAATCCTAAAATATTTGCTCTCTGCCCCTTTTCAGAAAAAATTGCTGATCTTTGGTATAGACTCATGGGCACCTTATTTTACATATATTTGCTCACAGTACCATTTTGCAAGAAAACTACACATCTTTTTTCATGCTAACATGTAACATCCTTTGTGGATTGGTTACTCATTTTTATTCATTATTCCCATTCTTTTTTCATTCATTCACTCCACACTCCTTACCCTGCATATACCTAGGAACAAATTAATGGAAAACTGTAGCTTTATTAGTGTCCTTGAATTGACAAATAATTGAGAATTACTCGGTAGTAGTGGGAACTGTCATCATACAGTTATGACTGGAAAGAAAACAGAAAGGAATAGGAAGGAAAACTTTTTGGCTTAGCTGATGGGTTGGGGAAAGTTTCCTAGAAAAGATGATACTTGAACTAAGAACAAGAAGAATGAGGTGAAGGAAAAGGAGATACATTTTTCATGTTAAAGCAGTAGTTTCCAAGACCTGTATCAGTCAGGGTTCAGTGAAAAAAAGAAAAATCAATATAGCTCTCTGATATGGTTTATATCTAGATATCCCCCAAAAACCTTATGCAATCATAGGCAGGGCTTTTGGAAAGTGATTGAACAATAGGGTGTTACATCTGATTTGTGTTAGGAAATGGGATCTGGTCAGATGAAGCAGATCGCTGAGTGCATGACCTGGAGTGTATAACTGCTTTACCAGCTTTTTCTTTCATTCTTTCTATTTCTTGGCTGCCATGAAGTGAGAAATTTTCTTCCGTAGACCCTTCTACCATGCCACTTTTGCCTGGAGCCAGGCAACCATGCAAGGACTAAAATTTCTAAAATGTGAGCCAAAACAAACCTCTCCTCCTTTAAGTTACAGGTGTCAGATAGTTTGTCCCAGTGGGGAGAAAAGTGGCTAAAATAGATTTTGGTATCAGAAAAGTGAGATCATTGCTATAACACTATGTGACTGTATAGTTCAAAAACTTTTGGAAGTGGTTTGAAGGTGGTTGGAAAGGTCTGGAGATGCTGGTTAGAGAAACCCTAGAATGCTAAAAGCTGAGCTTGATAGGAAATTCTGGTTAGAGTTTAGAGATTAGAATACTAATAAAAAGGTGGAAAGTAAAGACCAGGATCAGGAGGTTTCAGTTGAAAAGAAAGTCAACTGGGCTTGAGACCATGTGTGTTATGTTTTGGAATAAAATTTGTATGCATTTTGCTTATATTTTAAGACCTTGCAGTAAATAAGACTATGAGAAGTGGACTAATTAATCTGGTATTGTAAATGTTAATGCACTCAACATTGGGGCTATGGCATGGGTACTGTTGGAGGATTTTAGCTATCTTTATACTGAAAATCAAGAACAAAAATTCATTTTAAAGTTTTCAGTTTTGTCAGAAAGACTTCACCTGCAAAGATGGAGCAGAAGAGAATTTGGTTGCTGAAAATATTAGCATATATATCCCTCAATAGATGAACAGATAAAGGAAATGTGGTATTTATATACAATACAGGATGACTCTGGTATAAAGAAGAATAGATTTGAGTCATTGTAGGAAAATGGATGCACTTTGAGACCATAATGTAAAGTGAAATAAATCAGACACACAGGCTTACATATCTTATAGTTTCTGTTATATGAGAAACATAACATAAATATATATTAAAGAGCAAAATAAACAATAGTTAATAAGAAACAGGGAGATCTTTTGTAAATGGAAAGAGGACCAAGAGATGGAGGGAGGGGAGGAGGAGAAGGGGATGGGGAGTGTAAAAATAATTAAGATGTGCTATGTTTATGTACCAACTCCCCACAATGCATGTAATCATTATGTATCACCAACAAAAATAAAAAAAAACTAAAAAAGAGAAGCCAAGTACTTCAGATCAGGAAAATTTAAAAAAATGACTTATGAGAAAGTCAGAAATCAGCAAGAGTCCAGCCTTTGCAGGTTCAAAATTGCAAAAGTGAAAGACATTGCTTTGTGAAGAGAGCTCTAGGGCACTGCTTTCCAGAACAACAACCTAAGGAATTGTTTACCAGTATATGCTTCATAGTGCTAAGTCCTCCAGGCATTTGGAGGCCTCTGGAGCTATGGCCCAACTAGGCCTGGTTACTGCAGGAGCCAACAGCAGTCCTTGACATCATCCACATGATGCTGGTTTTGCAGTCATGCCAAATGCAAGAGTTGTGAGGTCAGAAAGACTTCTACTAAGGTTTCACAAGAAGGTCTGGGAGGCCAGGCAGTAAACCTTTGAGAGGGCAGTGTATAAAGCTCTGAGACTAAAGCTAAAAGTAGATTTAAGACCCTAGAAAGTTGGAAAAGCCAAGAACATGAAACATCTGAGGAAAGCTGCAAAGTGTGAGCAAAGCCAGCCCAAGAGAGAATCCATGAGGACTACAACCAGCAAATACCTTAGGGGAGGAATACCCAGGTTCTTTGGAGGCATGTCTCACCACTGTGCTATGGGTGTTGGACATGGAGCTACAGGACTTAATGTTTGCCCTGCTGAGTTTCAGTCTTGCTTTGATCCCATTCCTTTCTATAGCCCTCTTCTACCCTTTTGGAATGAGAATGTTTATCTTGTGCCATTGTGTGTTGAAGTATCTAATTTTCTTTTTGATTGTTACACAGCTTACAGTGAAAAGTTTGCTTAGAGTTTCAGGGAAAATCTTATACTTGGATTTTTCAACAATTCTGGAACTATTAGGAATTTGCACTTTCTTAGAGATGGACTAAATGTATTTTGCATGGAGAGATATGAATGAGTCTTTTGAGACCCATGGGCAGAATACTATAGTTTGTCCACCCAAATCCTTGTACAATCATAAGCAGGACTTTTGGAAGGATTATGTAGCATTATAGCTTACTTGAGATAGGACAAAAAGTCTGGTCACAAGAGTTGGGTCACTAGGTGCATGACCTAGAGAGTATCTTTCTCTTACTGGCTCTTCCCTTTACTCTCTCTCTCTCTGCCTCCTGTCTGCAGTGAAATAACAGCTATCCATCACCATACCCTTCCACCATGACACATCTGCCTGAAGCTGGCTGACCATGCAATGACCAAAACTTCTAAAATGTGAGCCAAAATAAACCTCTCCTCAGTTAACTTGTAAGTGTTCTATATTTTGTCCCAGTGACATAGAAAGTGACTAAGGCATCATCTTAAGAGGAAAGAATTTAGGTAAAATCATAGGTAACCATTTCAAATTCTGTACACACACACACCTATGCACACACACACACACACACACACAAAGAAATGGAGTGAAATGAGTGTAGTACTGAATCAGGAAAGTACAGGCTAGTAATCTCAGTGGTTTAACCTCATGGAAGTGTATTTATCACTCATATTACAGTCCAATAGAAAGATCAGTATTTGTGCATGTGTTGGGTGAGGGGAGTAATTCTGTTCCATGTGAATACTCAGAGATCCAGACATTTTCTTCATTGGTCCTACTTTATAAGGTCACTGGATTCTGTATACTCACTTAGACTGAAATTAGAGCACTGAATTGAAAGTAGGAGGATCTTATGGGCTAGGTTTGAAAGAAGTGTTCATTACATATTGAACACATATTTCATGGGTTAGAACTCAATGATGGGGCATACCTAACTGAACTGGTCATGAGAAAGGTAATCTAGGTGAGTGCCCAGGAAAAAGAAGACATGAATTTTAGGAGTATCTAGCTCATTTCTACCATTAAGTTAATTATAAGACAGAACTTACAGAACTTGGGAACAGGATTGTTGTGAGTTTAATTAGTGTCTAAACATGATTGTTGTAAGAGAGAAATGTGAACTATTTGATTATATTACTGAAGAAATTCTCTGATCATACAGTGTGAGAACTAGGAAGAAATGGGAAGGAGCAATATATTTACCGAGTCCCTAGGTAGGTGAACTAAAGATAAAGGCATTATCACTACTCCAGTTCAGTGCCATCTTTGGGCTTGGAAACTCTCCCTATGCTTTCACAAACTGTTTACTAAAGGGCTCCCATTTTCCAGGCACTATTTCAAGTTTTGGAATGACAACGGTTTATCCTCTCAGCAAAGCAGGGATAGCGTACAGTAGAGATGGATCTACCATGTCCCCTATGTTGAAGGCCTGTTAGTAGTATTTTGCTTAATTCATTTTACTTTGATTTACTACTACCTAAATGCCTTCTAATTCTCCCTTGACTGTCTGTGATCTCAGAGAGGAAATACACTGACCTCAACACAAGTCTTCTAATCCCTGTGATTCTAGGAACCTCCTTCTTCCCTTTGCTGTCTTCCTCCTCCTCTGTGTTATCACCATGGGCCTCCTCACCATTCACTAGGTTGTGTGCTAGGCATTTTACATGTTTCGTTTAACCCTTAATACAGGTGC
The DNA here is from genome assembly GCA_004363535.1 of Dasyprocta punctata. NCBI lineage: Eukaryota > Metazoa > Chordata > Mammalia > Rodentia > Dasyproctidae > Dasyprocta > Dasyprocta punctata. Next base: position 46,118 of record RJWM01012212.1, on the reverse strand, counting down.
ACTTTACAGATCTATAGACTCTGTCTCAAGGGAAATTCAGCAATTTTCCCTTAGAGTAAGTAGTAAATGAACCTGATTCAGAACTCAATTCTGCTGACTTTGTAGCACAAGTTTACCCTATCACTATAATGGAGTAAATCTGCATTGGGGGGTTATAGATCAGTCCCTTGAGAATTTAACAACATGAATTACTTCTTTGAATTGACCAAATCTGGGTATATTAAGAAAATCAAGTTACTGGTAATACAGTTCTCAGGAACAAGTTATGAGCTGAGGAAATTTCTTAAAGATCTCTTGACCTTAATGAGGTCTTGAGCAGGGTAACTGATTGACTACCTGTTTCTGATGTTCCTGTTTTCCAAGCTTTATTTTCTGCATTTGTGATTTCATATGATGATCTGTTTACTAAAGAGAACTGTTAACATATTTCTGCTTTCATGATGAGAAAAATCACTATCATATAGAAAACCAGAAAATGTATACCCCAAAATATAAAATGTAGTGGTTACTAAATAATGATTATATCTGATTCCTTCAACAAAAACCATACTGTGTGTTAACAATTGTTGAACAAAAGGATAACCAGAAAAATATATATTTGAATTAAGATGTATTGATAGGAATAAATCAAAGTAAATATGTTTTTTTTTCTTTTCCTGGAGTGGGAATTTAAAATTGCTTCAATTGCTTCTAAGTTAGTAAGTAGGAAAAGTGCTTAAATGGTTATAAAATTTGTAACAAATGTTTAACCAGCATGTGAAGAATGACAAGAAAGAGAATTGTTCTGCGCATGTCACAACAAACTGTACACATACCACTCCACACTGATTTTTCCAACCAGCATAAAACAAAGGAAAACATCTAATGCATCTTAATCTTTCGTGTTAGTACATATCCTTATGTAAAACTAACCATTGCACAATGTGTCATGCCTTTGGTTTCACAATATTTCTGACCCTTTTCATCTTTTGTTTTCATTTCTGTTGGTTCTTCTGAATTACATCACTGTCATGTTATGGAAGGAATAAAACTGTAGGTCAAAGTATGTCTTTACTATGTCACTGTGGAAGTCCTGGGAGCACATAAAAGAATAAGGTGTTTTTTAAATACAGTATATAAAAATGATGGCAGTTGTTTCCTTCTGTTCTTTGAAGAAGGCCTATGGTAGATGTACAGTTTAGTTAGCAGTGATGTTCTTCCGGTGAACTTTACAAACTTGAAAGCACACCATCGTCATGCATTGCAGTAAAGACAAGCTTTATCACAAAGTCCCATGTGATGATTATCTGGCTCAGAATCTGTATCCATTGAGTGGACAACTACAAACCTGCCAAAAGGACTAAATAACTCATCCAAGTACTTATGAGTGCTTTAAGGTCATGACTGCAAATCTTACTCCAAGATTTGTGGAGGTGCGTTGCCTTGGAGTGAAAATACCTGATTCTACCTAGCTGAGCTCAACTCTGTGACTGAAGAATTCACCTCACCCTCTAAAGGTTCAAGTGTTTAATCTGTCAGATGAAGGATTTGGACTAGATATTCAAGATTCCTTCCAGATTTAAAATGTATCAGTACTACTCCATCATCAGGGAGAGCATCTTGGTTTTAAAACTTAATTAGTAAATCATCTGTGAGGTGATATTTAGGAAATAATTACAATCTGCATGATTGCAGAACTCATACTAGATATGAACATCCTTAGCAAAAACAATGGCGTTTCTTTTTATCCTGTAAACCCATTTAAACCTAGGTCCACAGTAGTGTACTTTGGATTGGTAGCAAGTTTAGTCTGTGATTACTGGAATTCCTCATCTGAGAGCAAATTCATGCAAAATTTCCAGATTCTCTTAAAATCATAAAACTCCCAGGAAACCACTCTGGTTACCTTAGAGCCAACCCAGTTTCTCCTGGAAACTTTGCCAGTCCATGAAGGTGTTCTCAGGGGTTCTGTGATTAGGTGGTACCACACACACAAGGCAAGTTGAGGTGAGACTGGTTATGTGTGGGTCTGGGACTCAGTCTTCCACTGCATCCCAATCCAGGGCCACATACCCCAAAGTTCTGTTCCTCCCCTATCCTTAACATCTACCCAGGCTAGAGAACAACCCTCATTTTCTCCCTTGCAACCTTTAAAGTGTCTTGTGCTCCTGTCTTTCTCTGGGATACTTTGTACTAGCTCTTCGGTGAATTTAAGTTTTTATCCAAATTGAGAGAGAATTTGCTTCATGTAGCTTCTTTTTCTTTAATTAACTAAGTTTATTGCTACATTTTACATATGCATAATACTAACATTCATTATAGGGGATTTGTACCTGTACATGATATATCTTGATTCTTCTTTTTTCCCGTTCTCCTCCCCTCCTTTTAACCCCTCTTCCTCTCCTTATTTACAAAACCTTTGTTTCCGTTTATCTTTCTTTTCCCATTTTTTTTCCTTTTCCCTTTCTTCTTTCTCCTCCTAACCTCCCTAGTTCCTCTTCCCATTTGAATATTTTCTTCCTATTTCACCATATCCATTCTACATTTTGGTCCTTATTTATGCTTTCAGTTTCTTATGTGAGAGAAACAATGCAACATTTACACATATGTGTCCAATTTATTTCACTTAAGAATATGATCTCAAGGTACGTCCATTTACCTAGAAATGTCTCAAGTTTATCCTTCTTTATGGCTGAATAGTACTCCATTGTTTTAAAAAACCCAAATTTTCTTTATCCATTCATCAATTGATGGACATTTGGGCTGTTTCTAAGATTTGGCTGTTACAAACTGTGGCTATAAACATGGATGTGCATATATTACTGTGGTATGATGCTTTTTAATTCTTTTGGGAAGATACCATGAAGGGGAGTAGCTGGGTCAAATGGAGCCTCTAGTTTTTGCTTATTGAGGAATCTCCACACTGATTTCCACAGTGGTTGCACAAGTCATACTTATTGCACATACAAGTGTCTCTGGAAATGGGAAATACAAAATCCTGAAGCTAACATCTGGGATTAAACACAGGGAAAAATGCACAGGCCAAAAACACAACTTAGTATTTCAATAAATCATGCTGCTTCAGTATAAAGTCATTAAATATATAATCATGTTGAACAGAATAAGTATCTGTATTTCTTTTTTATTGTATTTTAAATTTTAAAAACTTTGTTAGTATATGTTTGGCATTGATAATGATTACATCCATTGTGGGGAATTGTTACATGTATATAGCACATCTTAATTGTTTTTACTTCCTCTTCCTCCCTCCATCTCTTTGTTCACTGTTTACTATTATCTTTATTTTGCTCTTTATTTTTACTTTGAGTTCCTCATGTAAGAGAAACCATGCAATATTGAAGTTTATGTGTCTGACTTCATTGTACTTCAAAAATAAAAACTTTACCAAGATAAAAGTTTCATATCATAAATTAATCTATTTAATGTACAAGTTTTTATTTTTAGTAGTTTGAATAAAGGTCTTAATCAGAAGGGATAGCTAAAGAAATATATAGGTGTTAAAGATGAGACTTGTAAATGTCTTCAAAGGCTTAGAGGTTAATGATGCTGGCACTTTCATTATATAAAATTTTAATAAAATGTTTTACTTTATATGATGTTATGGAACACATAATAACATAAAATATTTTATGCTGCCATGTTAATTTAAAAAGATTAAAATTTTTTAAAAGATAGAGTACAAAATTGCTGACAATATGACCATATCTGTAAGAAAATATCCATAGCTAAAAAGACAGGGGGAAGAAAGCAAGGTAACTTGCTGCATTCTGATGATCAGATTAGGCTATTTCCTATTTTTACAGACTTTTAAATTTCTTAATTAGTATGTGTACTTTTAGAATGAGAAAGAAAACTTTATTTATGAAACCATGAATTTGTCTTTTTTTGTTTGTTTGTTTTTCTGGAAAGACATATCATGAGCACTCCCGAGCAGGCCTGACTTGGGTCATCTGGGGAGATCATAAATGATCACAACAAACAGCATTTGTGTATTATTTTATAGTTTACAAGTTGCATTGAAGAACATTATCTCCTTCTATGGATCAAAGAGGTTAGGGATTTTACTGAGAATACTGTCAAAAGCTGGAAAAGACAAAAAAAGCAGAAGGGCACCTAAAAGGATTTTTATCCATAAACAGTTCTCTCTGGTGGAATGAACTGTCACCTGAGTTTATGAAAGAGAAAGGAATTAGGGGAGAGGAACACAGAACAATTCCATGGAGCCATCACTGGCCTCAGAGAGAAAAGGGGAAGGAGCAGTGCTTCAGGTCATGGAGTTTTCATGCCTTTCTGCCGTTATCAGCGGAGGCCAGGTAGTAGTTTGAGCAACCTCCAAAGAGAGGTTGCTCAAAAGAGGAAGAAGGTAAGTTGAGTGAGGAATCCCATTTCACGGTGAGTGAATGAGTGTGACAGGAGAAATGGGCACCAGATAGCCTTATGTCTGGGTATTCATAAATCGGTTACTTGAAATTCAGAGTTCCCTTGCTTGAAATAATGAGGGAGGTATGTAACTCTGGTTTAGGTAAAGTAAATGTCACATATACTTTTAGAGAAATGGATATTTGTTTCTTCGACTGTAATAAGATTTTATTTATTGCAGTAAATGAGATAAAACAATATGACTCTTGATAAACCTACATTTTACATTAAGATTAGAAACACTTTCTTCAACATACAAATTGACATAATTTTTGGTTCCTAAATACAGAGAAACTTCCTTATTTTTGTTTTACAGATGCTTTAAAAGCAAGGATATAAAAATTCAGAGGGAAAAATATATCACCTCCTTTATTCAGCAGTGATAACTTATTTTACCGGAATCATCATCACAGGCTGAATTTTCGATACATAAGGCCTTTAAAACGAATCACTATTAAGTTTATCAGAATTTATAGTACTCTGAAACTACCTTTATTGAGGAAATATTTTGAGGTGTCAAACATTTGAAAGATACCTAAATGATATAACCTCAATGTAGTGTTATTGTATGACATGAAATAGAATATAGACTGAACCGTGGGAGCACAATGTCCTGGAATATGTAGTGCTGCCCTTTAGCACAGCCATACTTTAGAAAGTTCTGCATCCTGATGTATTGTAAAATTTCTGCTTTGGGAGAAACTTGAAGTATGACAACAAGCATGCACTGCTTTGGATTGCCTTTGCATTTTAGTTAAATCAGTGTTTCAAGGTCTGATTGGTATGTCTTGCTTCCACAACTTAATTTGGTTATTTGAGCATCCTAAGAGTTTCTTATACATTGTATCATTCCCATTAGTATCTGAGTGCTGCCTTGCATATGGTATATTTCTATTAGTAAATACTTGTTAAATAACACAGTTAAAATGATGTATAGTGATACTGTCAATCCCTCAGAATTCTGGTCACCTAACATCCAATTCTTATAAAATCAACTGATGTTCATCAGTATCAGTCCAGAAAATGGACACTGACATTCTTTGTGTCAATCTAACATCCCAATCTGCTGCTCATAAAATGAATAACTCTAGTCTTAGGCACCCCAGCAAACAGCAATTTACTTTGCAAACTTCCCTTGTGGCTATGAATTTGTGACATAAATTCTACCAATCAGATTTACTTCCTCTGGACTGTGAGTCAAAGTCAGGAATTAAAAAGTCAGAGACCATTCATAATCCATCCTGGTGGAGTGGTAGCAATTGCACTGGCAATTACGTCATGAAACTAGCTTTTAAAATTAAAAATTAATTCCTTTTCTGAGTAATTTACCCAGAGTGGCAGTTTGTTCCTTCTAAGAAAAACTTTATTCTGTACTTTCAAAGAGTCTGGAGGATAATTGATTGGGAAGTATACAGCAGACTCCTAGGAGGTTAGGGAAGGTCCAAAAATTTCCTAGGGTATTCTAATACAGTATTTGAAAGTATGTGTTATACCTAAGAAGAACAGTTCGTAAACTTCCTTTGTCCTTATGCAACCCATCCAAGGACCCTGGATGTAGGAGATACTAGCTGAGAGGACAAAAGTGTAATCTTTAGCCATCTTTTGTTGCAAGCAAGAAAATGAGAGTGTATTGGAAGCCAGAAGAATGAGATAGAAAAGGAATTATGAAAAGTTACCATTTCCTACTGTACATTGGAATTGCTGCCTTATATTAACACACATACACTCCACACCTCCAGCAAAGACAGTATTTCAAATACAAAAGATAGTTGATTATTAACATGCCTAACATTTATCAGCTAGGAAAATTCACTTTAGCACACAGATCAACTCATGTTGAAAAGAATCATCTCTTTAATAAAAATCATAAATAATATAAGACCTCTAACGGCTAGGCATTTATGGGCATTATAAACTTTATCAGGCAATCATAAAACAAATAAGCAAAATCGTATTTATTACTAATTCTTAAGCACATCACTCAACTTCTCCAAATCTCTATCCCTTCAAAAATAGTATTTTCAAAGATTTTATAAGTTTATTAACTTTCAGAATATGAAATAATAAATATATTGTATTTTTTAAAATGTGATATACCAGAACTGAAATAATAAAATCTGTAAACTTGGATAGAAAAGCATAAACTAGAGGTGGCTCTGGTGTCAGGATTGAGAAGAACCCTGTTAACATAAAATCAGCCCAAGAAACACTAGGAAAAAAATTGATTACATATCAATACATAATCCTGACAGTTAACTATACCAAAATACAAAACCTTCACAAACCTATCAAAACTCCAAATAAAAATAAGAAGAAAATTCCAAATATGTGAAAAATTTGTCAATAGCTATAGTATATAAAGAAGTTTTAAAAATTAAAAGTAAAAATATTTTGATCACAGTTTTTAAAAGCAAAGGCATACAGATACTTCAAAAGAAAAACAGATCAGTTAACACGAAAACATGCATAATAGTTACTAAAAATAAAAGAAATACAAATGAAATTAAATGGTATTTTAACAAGTAAATTGGTATTTTTTCCCTCAAAACCATTTTGTTGTTGAGTTTGCATAGAAATGGTATTGTTGTGTTGCAGTGCAAATTGGTGCATGGTTTCTGGAAGAAAATTTGGTAAATAGTTTCAAAAAACACCATGGAATTATATTTATGCTTTGTTCAAGTATATCCTCCAATATATTTCTTTTAAGGAAATAATGAGAAATGCACATAAGTATTTATAAAAATGTTTATCTTAATACTGTTATAGTTGTAAAAAATTAAAATATTATAAATGACCATATAACTGCATGATTATTGATGAATTTCCATATAACAGAATATTAGTGAATAAAAATATGCTTTTCAAAAAATATTCAATGATAGAGAGGAATGCTCACATAATTTTATTGAATGGAAAAAGCAGGACAAAAAAAGTACATAAACATTTTTCGTTAATCTTAGCTTTTTAAAATGTACACAAGAAAGATGTTAGAAATAATTATGTGAAAATGTTAATAGTTTTATCTGTAGCCGGTAGGATTTTGAATAATATTAGTTTTAATTTTTGTGTCCTTCAAATAATTCTACAATTAATATTTTAAAATCGATCCTTGATATTACAAGATTCTTAATTATTTTGCCCACATGAAATAGCACACTTAGTAGCATGATCTGCCTTCAACTGCACTAAGGAAGTAGGAATAAATATTCATTTAGTCTGCTTAAAGAATTTAGAATTAGAAGTGTTAATGATCCCAGTTAGAAGAGAAAGAAATTGAAGATTAGAGAGACTAAATGACTTGCTAGTATTCAGTTAGTTCAACAAGGATATTTTTGAGCATATAGAAATTAATTATGAATTGAACTAGGCATTTGGCTTTAGGTATAAAAGATTAAAAACTGTTCCCAAGAATTTGTGATCTTACAGTAGGTGACATTGTTTCAAAAATTGATGTTTTCAATTCAGTGCTGGAATGAGTGCTGGTAGAGGTATGTAGTAGGAACTAGACAGAAAGTATTAATTTGAGGCACTTGAAATTGCCAATATTGAGCTATTTTTTTTTACTTACAAAAATGAAATTTTCATATGATTCATTTTAATACACCTAAACCCAAATGGTGAACGGTGAGGTGAGTCTTGATAAAAAAGGAGGCTATCAGGAAAAGGTATATTTGTCTAAAATCAAGAGACAAAACAATAAATTAAGCAGAGAAAATGTAATATAAAGAATGATTAACTATAATGAGATTTTGCTAACAAGGGATTGGCTAATAAGAAGAAAACAGAATTCTAAAGCATGGAGAAATCGTGAGTCAGCCATGGACTAGCCCTAGCACTAAGATAAAACACTCCAGGAAGAGCTCTTTATCCCATCTGCCACGAGTCTGAGCCCTTGATGAAGAGGTTGCAGCTATGCCTGCCTGAATGGCAGGGAAGTTGCTGTGATGGAATCCTAGAAACACACCTCCTGGGGTGCAGGAAAAGCTGTTTGCAGACAGCTGTCTTAGTGAGTGCTCTGTACTGGGAAACAGCCCAAGCCTGTGCTTGAGGAAGCCGCTGTCTGCTCCTTGTTTCTGCTGACGCCCTGTACTATAAAAGCTGCTGGGCGACAGGAGCCTGTTTGGAGCCATCCACAGGCCAAGAGGTGAGTGCCTGGGAAGCCATGTGCACTGACGGAGCCTGGTGCTAGAGAAGCTGCATGTAAAACACAAGGAGCAAGAAGGAAGAAGGGGAAACCCTTCCTCTTGCAGTACGGTTTCACTGCCCTCTATGAAGAGAGTTTAGCGTTATGTCGGGTGACATATAAAAGCTATTTAAAAGGCCAGCTGCATTTTCATGGCAAGCTGTGGATTTGGAACTGAGGCAATAAGTTGATAAATGGCACAGTGTTGAGAGTGATCTAGCCAGTGGGAATACAAGAGAAAACATATAAAAAGAACTTCTGTATCAGGCAGCATGATACATGAGATAAGCAGACTAACATGTCCATTTCCACTATAAAACAACAACAACACAAAACCACAAATGTCCCGGATCTATCTATCTGTCTGTGTGTCTATCTATCTATCTATCTGAAACTTTTAAATAATGCTTTAGCAAATGGCAAGAAAGTAAGGAATATGCATATTTAGATGCTACAACTAAGTAAAAGCGTAGCTTGAACCTTGAAGATGTCTTTCATTTTGGTAGCATTTGTCAAATATTAGGAATTTAAACTTTTACTTTGGGGTCTTTTGGAGTACAGGAGACAAAAGATTAATTCCAAGGTCTTCGCTAATCAAGGATTCTGACATTTCATTAAGTCATAGCATACTCAGTGTGAAAGTAAACTAGACACTCAGGATAAATCTGTATACTTACCTAGTGTGACAATTAAATAAACCCACCTTACTCCCCATTTCCTAAAACTCCAAGAAAATTGCAGGGTTTATATTTTGGCACTGATTGAAGGAGGAAATTCCTCTGCTCAAAATTTATAACCATAAGCAATCAACTGGTGGAGGCTTACAGCCTGAACTTACACCACCCACATGGTCTGGAAAACTTCAAGGTGAAATTAAGTTCAAAGTACTGCTGGCAGTGTTGTAGTGTTTGTAGTGTTCCTGTAGGGTTTGGAAAAAGTTAACACATCCTCATAGAGGAAAGGTGCCTTCAGTCCAGGGTTTAAAAAAAACCCTTCAGATAAATGCCAACAATTACTAGGTCACCATCACAAATCACAAAAGATACAGGCCACAATGAGCAAAAAAATAAATTTACAAAAGCTTTGATTATCTGAATTATCAAGATAATTGGTGTGTTTTATATAAGTTTAAAAACAATAGAAGACTAAAACATGGCCAAGATGATTTGGAAATGAATCACATAGAACCTCAAGACATGAAAATTCTAATGCTTCAAAAACTTTAATAGGTTGATTTAAAAGCAGATTAGATACTTCTGAAGTCAGAAATGGTAAATTAGGATTGAAATTTATGCAAAATGTAGTACAGAGATACAAGCTCATGAAGAGAAAATGTGAAGAGAAAAATTTTTTAAAATAAAGAAAGTGTGAAGAGACATTGAATGGAAGATTATACATACATCGCATTGGAATTCCAGTGAGAAGTGAGTGATAGAATGGGACAGGCACAGTATTGAGTTAAAGGTGGAGAATTAATACAGATTTGGTCATAGTAACTCAAAATAGGATTCTGAGCAAGTGAGAGTTGTAAAATGAGTAAGCAGGTAAATAAATATATTAACATATTAGTTGCTCAGTGAGCAAAACTAGATTGATCCTGGATAAACATTCATGGAAACAATTGCTATTTGGTGAAGAGCTCCTTTTTTTTTTTTTTTTTTTTTTGTGGTTCTAGGGATCAAACTCACAACCTCATGCCAGCCAACAGGCACTTAAGCCACTGAGCAAACTCTCAGTCCTAGTTTTTTGAGACAGAGTTGCACTATGTAGCTCAGGCTGGCCTTGCGCTCGCGTTGTAGCCCAAGCCAGCCTCAAACTCACAATGCTCCTCCTACCTCAGCCTCCGGAGTGCTGGGTTTAAAGGCATGCACCACCACACCTAGCTCATGCATTATTTTTTAAAAACAAAAACATGCTTTTGTAAATCCCCAGATTAAATGTTCAGTAGTTTTCCATTGTCTTTATCATTCATTTCATTGTTGTGTGGTGGCATATAAGGTTTGTGGTAAATTGTTTGGTTTTTTTTGTTGTTGTTTTGTTTTGTTTGTTTGTTTATGACATACTCTTGCTACATAGTCTACGCTGACATTGGACTCATGATCCTCCTGCCTCAGCCTCCTGAGAGCTAGGATTACAGGCATGTGTTACCATGCCCAATTAAGACTTTTATACTATAATCTCATTTAATTTATCCACTCTTACTTTTAACCTCTTTACTTGGTGTATTGTAGCCATCGTAGTTAATTCTATTGCTAATGTAATTATTTTGCCCTAGCTCCACTTATTTTTTCATGTCTTCCTTTTTGATCCAAATTTTTCTTTTTTACTTCAATGTAAAATTCAAAGATATTGTTACAGGTAACTGAGTTAGTTAGAAATATTACAGGCAGTCAGACAGGGCTAGGCCCTCAAAGGAACCAGTACAGAGGACCAGATGTCTTGTGACCTTGAAAGAGACACACACCTCTTACTATGGGCCAGATCTCAAAACAGAAGGCAAAACAAGTGCAACCACACCCTAAGTATAGATGTTAGGGATTAGGTATGGATCATCTTGAGAAGTCAGGAATTACCATCCCAATCCCTTATAGAAAGTCACTGATCCGTAAGAATGCTCGCTTACTGCATGACTCGATTCCCTATTTGTCCCTGCTTTGGTCAATTTTACCTAAACAATTAATCTTATTGGCCGACCATGGTTCTGTCCCACCTCAAACCCGTCTGCCTTGCAAGTTCCCAGTTTTCCCCATCATGGTTTTACTCTATAAAAGTCACTAGAAAAGACAGTCTTTGGCAACCCACTTGGAACCCCTTCTGTCTCTCCGTCAGACAGAAACTTTCTTTCTCTCAGTAAATATTTCTGCTACTAACCTCCGTTGTTCCTAAAATTCATTCTTCGATTTTAGAGAACACGAACTCGTACTGGACATATAGTAGATTGGGAGTTTTGTTCCTCTATATCATTATGTCAAAGGAAGGTTTCCTTGTTTCACTCTCAGACTAAAATTAATAGCCTCTTTTTCTGTTGTCACATGGCATTTCTTAATCCCTCTAGCCTATTATAACAAAATGGCAAATAATCATGACAACACAATTAATGTGAAGGTGCTTGGTTCCTAAAAAATGAGCTCTTTGAGGACAGTGACCATTTTATTCATTTTTAGCCCAATGCTTTGAATTTTACAGGTGTTTAGCAAATGTTTACCTGATAATCCATAGTCTAAAATTGCAGTCTTGCTCCATAATAAATTAGAATTTTATAGATGAAGACACCATTCTTTGATCTGGGAAAACACTATCAATCTGGATAATTTAAAAATGTGAATCTTTTTTCCTAATGGAAACAATTCAAGTGTTAAGTTCAGTTGGGAAAGGATTGTCATTTCCACATACAAAAAGAACTATATACTCATCAGAACAATTATACTTAGCGAATAAGTGAATAGCCCAAATATACTGTTAATTTTGCAGATCAACATTATAATCTCAGATGTGAGTTTGCAAGTGGATTAATCTGCATTGTAAGTATGATCCCAGGAGTGTGCTGGAAAATCAATACAAGGTGTACTGAAATAGAGACACCATTATATCATTCAAGTCCACCAATAGACTAGATATTGTGTGGAAAGGTAAACCTAATACAGTTGTGGTACTTGCCAACATTCTTGTTTTATTTAGCATAAATATTACAAACTAAGCAGAAGGCAAACAAGTATGTAGGTCAGATTAAGGAGCTAAAGAAAATTACACTTACAGCATATCAGAGTAATGCAAATTATCTCAATGACTCTATTTAATTATTAGTTGGTATTTAACAACATTTATCATGTTTGTGTTCCAAACATACCTAGTTTTTTCTTCTTAGCACAGTAAATTATTATAAGTCACACAAGAGCATAGTTTTTTACATTTCACTTATACAACCAAAATTGAAGGATACAGCATACTTCCATGAGTAATAACAGTCTTTACAGAAGTTATCCTGAAGGGTAGATACCTTCTCTCACTTTGAGAATCATTGCAGTTAGAGATGTTAATGTTGACAATTATTTATTCTCCTTTACATAGTTACTAGGAAAATTTGACCCACCACAGTATTGAGAGAGACCTTTATCCACCTATTCCTTTAACCGTGGTGCATTAGATGATTGAACCAGGAATTTGACCCAGTAGGTCATACAACAACTGAGGTCATCAGCAAGGGGTATAAATTGTGGGTCCTGTGTGTTTGATAAGCAGGCAGAGAGACCACAGAGATGAGTGGTATTGGAAAGAGGGAAAAATAGAGAAATAACTGGCAGTGGGTACCAAAAGCTTTCTGTTTTTCAGTCTATAGGTATGAGACTCAGTGATTCTTCCTGCCCTTGATACTATAATTTCCTTAGATTTGGCTTCCAATTAAGCTTTCTCTAGAGTGTTTTTGTTCTTAAAATTAATTGATCCTTAAACATCAGGACAGAGCATCAAAAAATGAATTAGGACTGGGCGTGTAGCTCAGTGACAAAGCATTTGACTGGCATACACCCGGCCCTAAATTTGACCCTTAGAACTGCAAAACAAAACAAAACAACAAAACCCTCTATTTAATTTCTTAAAATGATACTGTTTATCTATTAAAATACTGTCAACATACCAAGGATATCAAATATTTTATTTATTTTTTATTGAGGTTTAAAAAATAAGGATTTGGAATTCATAATATTCTTTATTTCAGATCATCTTTCAGTGTGGCCTTTTCTAGGGGCTGAAAAACATTTTCTAAAAGGGCTGGTTGTAACTACTGTAGCTTTTGTGAATTATTAGTATCTTTCAGGTTCTCAACTCTGTCCTTGGGTGTAAAAGCACTGCAAAAGACAATCGTCCAGAATATATATAATTGAGCTGAGGTCCAATAAAACAAGTGATGGCCCAAATTCCACCTTGGCCTTACACTGCTGACCCCTGGACTATGCAGGGTAAACCTCTGGGTCTAACCAGTATCTAGTGTTCATGGTAAGTCTTCTAGCGATTTCCTGAGACTTTGGAAATACGTTCGGTGTTTTTTAGACTCATGTTTTCTAGTTTGTAAAATGGGAATGTGATAATAATTCTAATTTGCCTCATAGAATTTGCTGAGGAAGATTTAATTAGTCAGATTAAATGAGATTAACTGCAATAAAGTAATAAGTACAATGTCTGGCAGAGAATTTCTTTAATAAATATTGTCTGTGTCAGACTTTTGTTTTAAACACTGGTGAGATATCAGGGAAAGACAAAACACATACAAAACTAGTAGTAAGTGCTGTTGCTGTTCATGAGAGGTACATGGAACACTACAGAAAGGTTCATAAGCTGTGTATTTCACTGACCAATCACCTATTAAATAGGAAGCTTTAAAAATGTAAAACACTGAGAAATTACCTGCCAAGAGCTATAAATAGCCCTATAAGAAGAGGGACAAAATAAATCACAATATAATTGTTAAGAAATGTAATTTAGCATGTTATATATAACATAACATATATTTAATACATTAGGAAAGTTTTTTCCTTCATGAACACTCAAGAACTATAGTTTCAACCTGTCAGTTTAGATACATTCAGTCCTAGATGAAGACTTTTGCCTGGCTGCCAGAGAAGTTTAGTTAATTTTCTAGTAACGTCTTGACTGGAGAGACTAAAAATATAAAAGGATCAGGAAGCCACATGTCTCCCTCCTGTGTTTCTTTTCCAGAAAATGTCAAGGGTCGAATGACGACCCTTAACACAGTCTGAAGTTATCTTCCAGATTGCAGATAAGTAGATTATGGAGGAGTTACTCCATACACTGTGAGAGCAAGCCTCTCAAGTCAAAGAAGTCCTTACCCTATGCCTGCCAAATGACAGGGTCTTGGAAACATCAGAGTATTTATCTATCACCTTTGTTGAGGGTTCAAGGCTTACTGTGAATGATGGTATACCTTTTCATCTTTGCAGCCTACGGGGTAAGTGTGTGATGGAGAAGACAGGATATGGGAAAGAAGAGGAGGGAGAATATTCCCTATGAAAGAGGAAATTTTTGTCCAAAGATTTTATGGAGAATGGGAACCCTGAACTTCTCTGCCCTCAAGATGAGTCCTCAGAGTTAAGCTGCAGCAGCCTCAGACCACCTACCTGATGGGGTAACCTGGTAACTGTTGGGAAAGGTTCTGGAAAGGCTTGGCTGCTTGTTAAATTCTGTTACACTCAGAAATACACACTGCTCTCAGAAGAGGTCTCCCATGAGCTGGATACCAGGCCAATGTACGTCAGCAGCAGCTACTTAATCATCTGCATGAATATTTAGGATGCAGATTCCTGGGCCCTGCTGCAAACATGCTGAATCAGCAGCTTTGAGCAGGGCATGGGTACGTGGGTAGGTGGGGCAGAATCCAAGAAGTTACATTTTTTATACACTCTCCAGTTGATTGTTAAGTAAAGGAAACATGAAAGCTGCTTTCCTGTCCAGAAACACTTTTCTAACTAATTCCCGCGACACAGCTTAATTCTTGTCATTATACGGGTCAGTGTGTCCAAAGTACTGCAATGTCAAGAGACTGTCCTGAACTGGAGAAATCTTCTCAGCTGAAACATGCTTACAGTTCTGAGGCTTATCTAAGGAGTTTCTTTAAGTCAAGATGGGCCAAATTGGATAGGGTTAAGCAGATAGGACTAAGCTGTTAGGGTTCTTCATGCCCTAAATGGATTTTTTAACCTGGTATCCACAGGTCCGTACATCTCAACAAGGTGCGCAAGGGTGGGAAAAATTCACACTTTGTTTTCACTAATCTCTAATTGCAAATTAGCATGCCTGTCTATTAAGAAATTGGCAACAAGTCACATTAGTGTTAGTGGTACCTATGACTCTGTCACCAATAGAAATCACAGATATTTCCATTATCACATTTTGGTTGTTATGCATAGCTTGAAATACCATTTACATTCATCACAACTTCAAATTAAGTTGTTTTTAGATTTGTCACTAGATCTTTAAAAATGTTAATAAGAAATACAGTTATTACCCTATCACACATTTTAAAATTATGTTGATAACTCTAAATCAATATAGTTGGTTGCCTTTGTATCCTGTAAATTCCTTATATACATTGAGAAACATTGTTCTGAGCAGATAGGCTCACCTTTCTCAGAACAGTTTTCTAATTATATATTGTATGACTTCGGGTAGGATTTCTAAAGAATTTTGTGAACTTCAGGAAAAGTTAATCCTGTTGGGTGTGGTAGTGCATGCTCTTCAGAGGGTGGGGCAGGAGGACTACAAATCTGAAGCCAGTTTGCATATTTTGGTAAGGTTCTGTGTCAAAATGAAAAGGGCTGGAGCTATATCTCTCTGGTAGGGCACCCCTGAGTTCAACATGGAGTACTGGGAAAAAAAAAAAAACCCATGGAGTACTGAAAACAAAAGAGAACAGTACTTATCCTCATTTTAAAGGTATCCCAAATCCAGGGGTTTGTGGAACAATGAGCAATGAGCATTTTGAGATTTTGGTTGGTTTAACTCTGTTAATCATCACCAGTAATATACTGGAGGCTTCCAAAGTACTACCTACACCTTTCAGACCAAAGACATAGACTTCTTCATTTTCATTTGTTTAATAACCTGACAGCCCATGTAATCTAACTCCTTTGGTCCTGGTTGATGATGTCAATGTTATGTGCCCTGTAGGCCTGCTCTTGTCTAATTGGCAGTTCCTTGGTCCTTTCCTAATATCCTGGTCATTGATTCTATATGAAGCATTCCACTATTTGCAGAAGGCAAGAGAACTTTGAGATATATTCAAATCGGGACAGTAGTTTCCAACCTTTGGTACTTGAGGCCCAATGATTAGTGATTAATTACATAAATATGAATGCCTGGGCTCAATTCTCTCTTTGCCGCTTACAAGCTGGCCAAATTTGGACAAATTGGTGTCTGTGCTTCTATTTCTTTGTGTCTGCAGTGAACATGAAGATGAAACATGGGTGCGCTCAGTACAGTACTTGGTGTACAGTAAGCATGCGATAAATGTTAGTTCTTATTAATTATACAGAATTCAGGGGCCTAACTGAAAGTCTTAACTCAGAATCTCTGAGGACTTGACTGGATGCATTGTATCAAGCTCTACAGGTGATTTTGATATGCTTTAGAGCAGTATTTCTCAGCGTACTTTTCATTATTGCTCCCCTAAGGAGCCATTTTAGGTATTTTTTCCTAAGTGCCTCTCACGAAATTTTAATACTGTTACATATGTGGTACTATATATCTTTGTATATACTTGGCCATTTGAAGGATGACAAGCCACTATCAAAGATTTTTGCATACCCTTCCCACAAAGAAACAATTTTGTCTTTTCTGGTTGAGAAAGCATGCTTTAAAATAGTGGGGTTTCAACTTTGACAGCACATCAAAATGAGCTCAGGAAGCTCCCAAAGAATGGGAGCTTCCCTTCACCACTAGACTACTTAAATTGGAACCTCTATGAGTGGCCTGTTTAAAGATCTCTAAATGATTCAGATATGTAGCCAACATTGAGAAACTTCTGCTTTGGAGTTTGAGGTTCTCTTACGAGAGATTAGAATTTAGTTGGCAAGCAGGACCCACCAACACGGACATAAACAATGCACAAATGAACAATACAGAGAGTGCGATAGGAGTTCAGAAGAAGAAATGAATACAGTGTTCAGCTTACGAGAGGCTGGACCCTGAAACTGAGCAGGGTTTAAAAAGAGAACAGAAGAGTAATTTTAAATGTGGAAATAGCATGTCGAAAGGGTAGGTAGTGGATTGAATGCTGCTTCTCTCCCCCAAAATATGTCCACTGGAGACCTTCAAAGGTAACATAATTTGGAAAAAGTTTTATCATGAAGGAAATTGAACTAAGGATGTAAGAAGAACATCCTGGCTTTGGGTGGGACCTACATCCAATGGCAAGCATCCTTGGAAGAGAAGAGAGAGTGAAAAATTCCTTCTGGAGACAGAAGCAGAGTTTGGGATGATGCAGTGCCCATAAAGGGAGTAGCACCAAGGACTGCTGCCACAACCAGTAGCTAGTAGAAGTGATAAAGGGTCAGTGCTGTGGGAATTACAGAGACCTGCTGATTTTAGACTTCCTCCCTCCACAACTGTAAAAGAACAGCACATGTTGTTTTAAACCACATAGTTTGTAGTAATTCATTATAGCAGCCCTTAGAAACTAACACAGGAGACAACAAGAAAACTAAATAGTAAAAGGAATTGTAGTAAGAGTGAAAACTAAAATTGGAACTATAAGTGGGGTCCAAACAGTGTATTAGGGTTCTCAAGAGAAACAGAACCAAAGGATGTACAAAGAAATCTGTAAGAAAGAATTTATTTATTTTTTACTGTTTATTTGTACATGTTTGCAGTACTTAAAGTTTGCATTCCTTGCATGGAATTGATACATGTATATACCACATCTGAATTTGTTTTTTTCATCTCCTCTCCCTCCTTTTCCTCTCGCTGTGTCTCTCGATCCCCTTCTTGTTTGAGAAAGATCTATCTCCCTGCTTTCTGTTATCTTTTTATTTTGCTCTTTATTTAAAATTTGAGTTTCTCATTTAAGAGAAATTATGAAGCATTTAAGCTTGTATATCTGATTAATTTCACCTAATATTATGATCTCAAGGTACACCTATTTTCTCACAAATGACTCAAGTTTATCCTTCTTTATGGCATAATAGTACTCCACTATGTGTAAATACAACATTTTCTTTATCTGTTCATCTGTTGATGGTCATAGGCTGCTTAAAGATATAGCTATTATGAATTATGCTACTGTAAACATGGATATGCAGGTATCATTGTAATATGATATTATTAACTCTTTCTGGAAAATACCTAGAAGGGAATATCTGGGTCAAATGGAATATAAAGGAATTTATTATGGGAATTGGTTCACTTGACTTTGGAGTCCACGTTTTCTCACAATCTCCTGTCTGCAAGCTAGAGAACTAGGGAGTCAGTAGTGTGATTCTTACTCCCAGGCCTAAGGCTAAGAACCAGGAGATCTCTGATATTCAAAGGCAGTGGGAGATGGATACCCCAGATGATCAAAAAAGAGCAACTTCTCATTTTTGTTTTGCCCACACTCTCAATGGATTGGATGATGCCTGTTCATATGGGTGAAGATGTGTCATCTTAGCCTATTGATTCGCAAGCTTCTAGAAACACCCTCAAGGGCATGCTAAGGAATAGTGTTTTACCAACTATCTGAGTGTACCTTAACACAGTCAAGCTGATCCCTAAAATTAAGCACCACACGCAGTGTCCTGCCTGCAGCGAAAACAATTAAAGGTCTAGAGAGCACAGCCTAATGAAGCCAATGTAACTAGATGATTAATCTAATAATTAATTAATCAGGAAGTAAGTAGAGTTAGAGCAAACACCTATAATTGTAAGAAAATTAAGTAAAAGAAGGAAGGAAAAGCTGTATTAAGGAGATAGCTTTAGGAAGGAAATTTTTAAAATGGGTTCATGCAATAGCATTTACAGGATTAATAAGGAAAGCCTTGGTGACTGATTTATAGTGGCCCGAAGACTAGGAATACTTCAATAATGACTGCAGGTTTGAGCTTGAGCACATAATAAATACCACATCTAGCATCAAAAGATGCATTAACATTTAGTAATTTGTTGAGTTTATTTTTGCACAACTTGATTGGTGTTTATTTTTACATATCATTCACTTTTTTTTTTTTTTTTTTGCAGCACCAGGGATTGAACTCACAACCTCACGCCTGGTAGACAGGCACTTAAATCACTGAGTCAAGCTCCCAGCCCTGGTTTTTTGAGGCAGGGTCGCACTATGTAGCTCAGGCCAGCCTTGCACTCACGTTGTAGCCCAAACCGGCCTTGAACTCACAACGCTCCTCCTCCTTCAGCCTCCCAAGTGCTGGGATTAAAGGCGTGTGCCACCACGCCCGGCTACATTCAGTTTTTAAAAACATACAATTCAATATTTTTCCCCCTGGTATTAGAGATTGAATTGAGGGTCTTACCACTGAACTATAACACAATCCCTTTTTATTTTTTATTTTAAAACAGGGTCTTGGGGCCAGGAATTTAGCTCAGTGGCACAGCACCTGCCTGGCAAGCATCAGTTAAATTCCTGGTACCATGAAAAAAGAAAGAGAGAGAAAGAGAGAGAGAGAGAGAGAGAGAGAGAGAGAGAGAGAGAGGAAAAAAAGAAAAGAACAGAAAAGAAAAGAAAGAAAGAAAAACAGGATCTACCACTAAATCACAAAGTTGCCCAGGTTGACTCTAATTTGTGATTCTCCTGCCTCAGCCTCCCAGAGTGCTGGCATTGCAAGCATGCACCACCATCCCCAGCTTCAGTGATTTTTGATAACTTTACTGAGCGGTGCAACTCTCATTGTCAGTCATTTATAGAACACTTTTGTCCCTCAAATTAGATTCCTCATGTTCATTTACAGTTAGTTCCAGCTCAGACCTTCACTACTAGGCAAACACTGATGTATTTTCTGTCTTTATAAATTTCCATATGTATAATATATATGTGAAAAAAAGATTTGTATAATCTGAATCTTCTATGTCTGGCTTATTTTACTTCACATGCTTTTGAAGCGCATTCCCCATGTAGCCTCTCTGTTCTTTTTCATTGCTAAGTGGTATTCTGTTACACTGGCAAACCATAGTTTGTCTATGTATACAAACTGGTAGGTAGTTGAGATTTTTCCAGTGTTTGCTGCTCTGAACATTCTGCTTCAGGTCTTCATTTGGACATATGTTTTCATTTGTCTTGGTTGGATATCTAAGAAGAAGTTTCTGAGAAATTGCCAATTTTTTTTCCAAAAGTAGCCATACAATTTACATTCTTACCAGCAACGGTACCACATCTTCATCAGTTGTTATTGTCTGTCTTCTGAATACTCTGGTGGATATGAAATGGTGTTTCATTGTGGTTTTCATTTGTATTCACCTAATGAATGATGATGTTGATGAATAATGATACCTTTTCATATGCTTAACACCATTTTCATGTGCTTAACAGTTATTTGTATATCTTTGGTGAAATGACTATGCATAACTCTTCATCCTTTTTGCGCTTGTTTTGTTTTCTTGGTCTTTTTATTGAGCTATGTGAGTTCTTCACAAAGGCTCAATGAAAGTCCTTTACTTTGATACGAGTTTTGTAAACATTTCCCCCCAATCTGTAGCTTGATTTTTTCTTTTTATTTCTTAATGATGCATTTCTAATTGCAAAAGTTTTAAATTTTGGTGAGGTCTTGTTTGTTTCATTTTTTGGGAGGCATTTTTTTGAGACATGGTCTTACCATATTGTTCAGGCTGGCTTGAACTTACTATGTAACTCAGGCTGGCCTCAAACTCACAGGAGCCTCCTACCTCAGCCTCCTAAGTACTGGGATTAGAGGTGTGCACCATCATGGCTAGTCCCATTTAGTCTCTTGTATAGGCTGGCTTTCGGTGTCATAGCTAAGAAATCTTTGCCTAACCCTAGGTCTTGAAGATTTTCTCCTTTGTTTTATGCTAAAAGTTCTATCTTTAGCTCTTATATTTAAATCTATATTCCATGCTGAGTTAATTTTTTTATGTATATTGTGAAGTAAGGGTTCACATTCTACTGTGCATGTCAGTATGTAGTTTTTCCAGCTATATTTGTTGAACAGAATCCTTTTCCCAATAAATTACCTTGGCACCTTTGCCAAAACTCAGTCAAATATGCATATAGTAATTTATTTCAGTACTCTTAAGTTCAATTTCACTGATCTCTCTGTCTATCCTCATGCCAGTTCACACTGTCTTGATAACTAACTTTATAGTAAGACTTTAAATCAGTAAGTGAAAACCCTCTAAATTTGTGATTTTAAAAAATTGTTTTAGATGTTCCAGGTGCTTTTAATTTCCATATAAATGTTTGGATCTGTTTGTCAATTTCTTCCAAAAAAGCACACTGAAATTTAAATAAAATCCAGAGACCAATTTCAAGAGAATGGTCACATTAATAATATTGTGTCCTCCATTCTATAAACCTGGACTTTCTCCCCATTTAGTAAGATCTTTTTTAGGTTCCTCTTGTGATTTCTGGTGTATAAATTTTGTACTGCTTTTGTCAAATTTATTCTCTAGTGTTTTTTTCCTTGTGATGCTATTTTGAGTAGCATTTTATTTTAATTTCATTAATGAATAAAATCATCAACTGCATATATATGTAATATATATAAATTTTTTAGTCCATCTATTTTTGTTTTTGCAGTAATAGAGATAGAACCTAAGGTTTTCACATTGAGCTGCATTCCCAGACCTTTTATTTTATATATTTTTTTATTTTGAGACCATGTCTTGCCATGTTGCCAAATTGCAATTCTGGGTTCAAACTTGCACTCCTTCTCTCCAGATAACTGCCTCAGCTTCCCGGAGTGCAGTGATTATAATCTGCACTACTATGTCTGGTCCACCCACCTATTGTTCAATAAATACTTTTTAAATTAATAGATTGATATATGAATGAATAAGAGGAAAATTTTTAACAAAAAGGGAAAGAAGCAAGCTTATGTTATATATTTATATAACATAAGCTTAGTGTTTAACAATGTAACATTTGTGAAAGTACATAACTTGTAGTTTATGATGGATTTTTTTTCTTAGAATAAGGTTTATTGTGCATGTTCAATGTATAAGAGATGACATTATGGGAGTCATATTGATAGTAAAATGATTATTACAGTGAAGCAAATTAACATGCCTATCATTCACAGTTACCTCTTTCTTGTATGGCAGGAACAGCTAAAATCTACTCATCTAGAAGATATATCAAATAGAGTTCAATTTTATTCTGTATAATTCTCATGTTGCTCATTAGATCTCCAGACTTGTTCATCTTATAGATCTGCTGCGTTGTATCCTCTACCCTACATCTGCCTCTTTCCTCACCTGCCTCTGCTTTATTCTCTATCTCTGTAAGCCTGACTTTTTACTCAAGCCCCACAGTTTCTTTGTTTTCTGCTGCTATAATGGAAGGCATGAGACTGGGTAATTGTAAAGAACAGAAGTTTATCTGGTCCCCATTCTGGAGACTGGGAAGTTCAAGGGCATGGTGTACATGCAACTGCTTTTCTTCATTTGATGAAGAGCTTTTTGCTGTCCCACAACACAACAGAATCCATTTCATGGTGAGGCAGAGGGGCAAGAGGAGACTCAACTCGAAACAAAACCTCTCTCCAGATAACTAAACCACTCCCACCATAGCAGTATTGATGACCTCCAAAGGTCCCATCTCTTAATGCTGTCACAATGGCAATTCAATTTCAGCATGTTTTGAATGGAACATTCAAACCACTGCACGTGGGTTAGTGGGATCACACACTATTTCTGTTTCTGCAGCTGGCTCATTTCACTTAGCATAATGTTCTCATAGGTCAGAGTCTGTAATACCTACTTTACAGAGAGGCGGTAAGTTTAAAAGAGAATAAGATATGTAAAGTTCCTGGCATAAATATAAATCTTGACTGTTCTGGGGCTGGTATTCATAAGAAATGCATTTTGTTCAGAAATGAACCTTGTCTAGTGCTCACTGTTCTTTTGCTAATTTGTGTGATGGTTAGGATTGTCCCTTGTAAAGAATGAGGCTATCCCAAGTACTCACTATCTTTTCTTTTAATTTGAGTCTTTCATGATACATCTTTCCATTCTTTCCAAATAAATCAATTTGAATGTTAATTATTTATAGTTGGATTCATTTCAGGTCAAAAAGTTTAGAAAATATTTTTTGACAGAGTTTAGTAAGTTGGTGCATTTCTTTATTGTGTTTTTTTGTTGCCATAACTGGAGCAGCACTGATTCTTTTATCCCCTATATCTTTATGAAAGGGAATGAAATGTTGTTTATTTGTTTATTCCTCTATTCATCATTCACCCTTTCTTGAACATCTGTTGATGTGCCAGGCCCTGTGTTACCAGGGAGATAATTCCACACAAGCAAATGAACAGCATAATTTTTTTTGCAATTTTTCTGAGAAGAAAGACCTGCACTTTCCAGAATAAAAGAGGGAACACCCAGTGACCTTAGAATACTTTGCTCAGATCAGGATAAATAGGGGCCCTGTGAAAGTCTACTGCTTCATTAAGTTCCCTCTTTGGGTTAGCGAGTTTTTGAAAACCGTATCACCATCTGGCTAATGTTTCTGCTCAAAGGCACCTTTGAGTTAAATACAAAATTATAGAATAACATAAAAGTATACTTTTCCACATCTCTTTTTTTGAATTGAAGAGATAGTAACCTAAGATGTTCCTCTAACTGTGTGACCTTGGGCAAGTCACTTCACTTCCTTGCCCTGAGGGTCAGGCTGTGATCTCTGAGGACTGTTGTAACCGTATGTTCTATTTCTAACTCTTCTTCAGCCTTTGGACTGTGGGATTCTGGAAAAGGCAATGAGTTGACAGAGAAGGGGAAAATGTCTTCAGGTGGACTTGTGTTTTCAGCACATAAGATATTCAAGTATATAAATGACTTAATAATTTGTTGATGTGGGTTAGGGAACTGGAAATAATGGCTCTACCCTTTCCCTTTTCTTATACCTTTGAGAATAAACCTCTGGGAGCATGAGTTCCAGTTGGCTTTTCCATCCCTCAAGTTTGTTGTGCAAGGTGAGTTCCCACATGGGGAGAATGTGGCTGCCCACCTCTGTAGATGATTTGGTGGATAAAGCTAGCTCAGAGACTCAGCATTAGGGTATTCATTGTTGTTCCTCTTAAGTCACATCCTCTAAGTTGACCTTTATCATGTTGATGATGATGACGATTATGATAAAGGTGCTGTGTTATTCTCTGTTGGCCTAATGCCCTTTGATTCAAATCTCAAGAAAACAGACGTGTTATTTCTCAAGCCTCCACAAACTTCAACATATGTCTTCCTCACACTAACTTTCTGCTAGGGTTTAGTAAAAAAAGTGGCAGAAAAGTAGCCTAAAGTTACTCAAGGAATACTCTGCAGGGCATCTGCAGGTGTGGATATGAAGTACACAACCTTTGGAAAAGAGAGTCAGGTCAGAGGAGCTTGGCAAGTATGAATTGGATAACTGCTTTCTTTCATACTTTAAAATTAGGGGCCCCCCTCCTGGAACACAACTGGAGTATTTCTGGAATCAGTCAATCACTGCTGTCAGGATACAGTGATTAGGTACTTTCAAAGATCCGAACAATGCATTCATAGCTTATCCTCAACCTACACTTGTAATTTCTATATCCTGATTCATAGACATAAATTATATTTAAAAAGAAAAGACTTTATATTTTATATTCCTATAAGTCTCTTACTGCTACATTTAAAAAAAAAACTCTGGAAAGGCAAATTCTTGATTAGTGAGCATCCAGCAATGATTATTCCTAATTATATTTTCAGGAAAACATTACTAGTTCTGAATGCCAACCTACATTAGTCTCATTTTATCCTCTTCCTTGTAAGAAATCCCAAATGTGTACCTCTGGCCCCAGCTCTCTCTTGAGGCTCCAGACAAAGCTTTCTAAAATGGGATGCTGGGTTTCTCCAGAATAAAAGCCCACACTGAATTGAACAGCTCCAAATTCCAAACAAAAAAATCTCTTCTTCCTGCTATAATTTTTTACTTCATTGAAAGACAGCATCAATCCAGTGAGTCCCCAGGTATCAGTCTGGGGCCCCTACCCTCTCCTTTATCTTTCTCTGTGGTCATCAGGCCTGGGAGTCTTGCTCCAAGTGTCCCAGGTCTATATTGCTTCTGTGTTCTGTTGGTACCCTTGTACCAGAGCCAAATATATCTCACACTGTCCACCCACTCTGGGCCATCCTTAACATTCTGAAATTTCTAGAGCAATCTTGCTAAAATAAGTATTTGGTCATGTATAGTAATCAAATATATTATGTCCTCTGATTCCTCCAGGATCATAGGACATACAACCTTATCCTGGTTGTGGTTTATATTTTTGGCTGTATTCCCTCTGTTTCTCCCTCTAGTGAATCCTACACTCTGTTCCCCAGGGATTGTACCTTGAGTGACTAGTTCATGCCCTTTCCCATCTCCGTGCTTCTGGGCCTATGATCACTCCTATCAGAATCATCATCGCTCCACCATGTCCATCTGTCTGCGTCCTTACTGAAATACCACCTCTTGCACAACCTTCTTTAAGGATCGTATCTGGATCATATTTCATCCTTCTATAGCCAACACGATTAGCATTGTGCCCTTTTCTCCTGAGGAACATCTTTTCCAGGCACACAGTTGGGCTTCCAGCTATGAACAGCTGGCTGAGAACTTTCCTTTCCAACTTGGAAAGGGCAGGCCACAAGTGCCAGGAGTTTGAATGCCTCCGGAGTAGCCATTGAGCAATGAAGAAAGCAAGTGGAGGATTAAAAACCCAGGTGCCTTCACTCATCAGGTGCCTAACTGAGCCATCTTCTGCAGTGTCCCAAAATTCCCCCGGCAGGATTGAGCCAAGTTGCTCACAGCAGGAATACACTCAGTAATGCTCATTTTATTACCAGCTACTTTGCTTGCTGGTCGTATTTTGCTACTCCCCTCCTGGTGCTTTTTGGGATCACCTCCAAAATAAGCCTCTTACAATCACATCCTTATCTTGGGGTCAGCTTCTGGGGGAATCCAAGGTAGTACACTGCCTTTATAACATGCTGCTTTGACTTTTCTTATTACAATTTCATTTAGCTTGAGAAATATTCATTGGGGAAAATTGTAACACCAGTGTATTTCTTTCAATGCCTTGTACAATCTCTTACTTGAAGTCAGTGCTCAACATCTAAAGATTAAATGAAAATGTTTCAATAAAGAGAAACATCTGGATATAGTACTTAAAGAAAAAGTTAAAAATTTCAATACAGTAGATCTGCAGCAGAGTCATGACCGCATGATACCTTAGGAGCTCTAAGAGCAGGTTATCTATGGCCTTTGTTCCATACTTTTCAAGTTGTCTGGCATTTAGAGTCATATTTCATATTCCTGTCTTGTTCCATCCCTTGGTCTCTAAAATCCCTGAAGATAGGCCTTTGCTTATTTATGTTTCTTTATAATAAAAGCCCCTCACCTGGTGTGTCTTGCACACCGTATGTGCTCAACTTCAAGTATATTTTTTAATAAAGCCAAGAGTTATAAAGGACCCCAGGGTGCTTTACATGTTTTTCAATATAATTTGTTTATTTTTCAATAATCATCTTTATATTACTTATTTTTGTGCCCACTATAGAAAGATAAACTAGCTGAGTTCAATCATATTACTTACACTTTTTTTTTTTTTTGGCAGTGGTTTCCCTCCTCCAGCTTTTTTTTGTATGTGTGTGTTTTGTTTTTCTTTTTCCCATCACTTCTGCATCAGTATTTATTCACATTTAGCTCTCCGTCTCTTCCCCGCAAAGAGGTAGTCTACAGATCTTGTAACTTTTCCTGCATCCGGAAAATCTAATTCACTGTATCAGACACAGCTGTGTGTGTTCCCTAAGCTGATGTAGACATAACCCTTTTAAAGTTAGTTTAGTTAAAGGAAGCAAAAATAACACAAAAAGAATTGCAGGAAAAAAATTCATGTTGTACAGGCCTGAACCCACTCATATCATTTTTATGAAGTGACTTTCTGTGTTTGGAATTTCAGCTTTACTTTAATCATCAATAAGTCCTAGTAGGTCAGAATTTCACTTTGGCCCTCTGGGAAAAAGCATTGGAGTTTCCTCTGCCAGTGGTTTTGGCAGCCAAGAAGAGACAAATTAAGGGTCAGTATGTACTCATAAGTGGAGACCTTTACTTCTCTAGATGATCGAAATATTTGTATAGTTTTACATGACGAGATAAAAATCAGTTGAATACTTTTGAACAGACTGTGCATATGACTAAGACTGGGGGCTCGTGAATGTAGCTGTTTTTCAGATGCACTTACTCTGCCGAAAGGAGCCCAGATATAGTGTAGATGTCATAAAGGAAAACCTGAAACTATACTCACGAGATCACACTTCAGCACTCTTCTCATGTAAAATAAATTTTGGGCTAGAAAACATTGACCACTGCAGGGTTTTAAAAATTATTATTAAACAACAATAGAGAATGTGGTTCATAAGAGAGGAACAGTTGCTTTGAATGACATTCTATTTTGAAAATTATCTGACAAATATGGCAACTAGAAATAGGATGCCCAGGCAGAAGACATCTGCAGGGAGAGATCAGGATCACAGGGAGGGATCTGTGATCCTGATCTCACGTTGTTACCTCCAGAAACTGGTACATAGAGTGCTGCCTAATGTAGTATGAAAATGCAAAACTCTTTTATCAAAGTTTATTATTATTATTATTATATTTTTTGGTGCTGAGGATTAAACCTAGGTCCTTGCACATGCTAGAAATCATTTTACACTAAGTTAACACACCCCAGCCCCTTTAAGAATTTTTTTAGCATAGTAGAGCATTAAGCCTAGGCATGGGGCTATGCATCTGTACGTCCTATACCTGTGAATCCAGGCTTCTTTATCTTCCTTTTATTGCGCACCTTCTCCACCAGCTTGATTCTTAGTAGCTCTCGACTAAGTGAAGTGCCCTGGAAGCACATTAGAAATTTAAGTTTCTAAGATTGCATCGAGACTTATAAGTAAATGGACACGACTTGAGACCATACTCATAAGTGAGATAAATCAAACCCATATGTGTAAATACCATATTGTCTCCCTAGTATAAGAAACTGAAACAGTATATATGATCCAAAGTCTACAATAAATACTATGTAAGGGTAAGAAAATGTTCAAAGAGCAAAAGTAATTAGGAAAGGGAAAAGGAGGAAAGAAGAGGGAGAAGAAAAAAGACATAAATCTCTATATATGCATATGTAAGGTAGCTAAAATGACTATACTGGTGAATGTATTAGTTATTGAGAAAGAATGGTTAATACTCATATGATTAGATCAATTTTACATGTCTATATCTGTTAATGTAAATAACCATGTTGAAGGTGACAATATGCAATATCGCAACCATTGTCAATTCGTTTCATCTTGTTTCGTAAACCTATAATGTTACTGTTTTGGATTTGCTGTTGTCCTTTGTTTGTCTCTTTTGCTTTTTGTCTTTCTTTTCTGTGTCTTTTTTCTCTTAAAAAAAAGAAAGGAAGAAATTTAAGTTTATAAATTTAGATTGAACCTTGCCATGTTTTCAGTGTGTTCCCCAAAATATAGTGGGTTGAAACCTAAATTCCTCAATGGGGCAATATTGAGAGGTGGGGGCTAGTACGATGTGGAGGTATTTGGATTGTGGGGACAACGCCCTGGCAAATGGATTAATGGTTTTCTCAGCAGACTATGCTCTTGCCCTCGTGGGACTGAATGAGTCACCATGAGAGCAGGTTATTGTAAGGTGAAACAGCCCCTGTGTTTTGCCTCTTCTGCCTCCTTGCCATTTTGCTTTCTGCCATGAGGTGAAACAGCATGAGGTTCTTGCCAGATGTGACTCCCTAGAACTGTGGACCAAAGTCTCCAGAACTGTAAACCAAAATATACCTAGGTTTATAAATTACCCAATCTCAGATATTCTACAGTAGCAACAGAAAACAAACTAAGACAAGCCTATAAAGGAACTATCTAAACATGATTCTGTGATTTTTTTTTCTTGTACTTAGGATTTTTATTTTATGTTTTTAAAATTCTGAGACAGGGTCTCCCTAAGTTGCCCAGACTGACTTCTAACTTGTGATTTTCCTGTCTTAGCCTCCTGAGTACCTGGCACTACGGGTGTTCAACACAACACCCGACTGGCTTGCGATTTCTTAATGCATCAGAATACCTACCCACACCACAGTGAGAAACATCAGAGATTTTGGGGTTAGGGCACAGTTTTAATAGTACTTCTCTAACCCTGGAAGGATATTCTTGCATTCTTTCCTAACTGACTGTCAGTGGTTAGAGCCAAGACCCCAATACAGAAATCCTAAGGTTTCAACCACCCCATGGTGTTTGAGAACAAGGGAGGAGTGGCAATGTGGTCACATTATTATTTCACCACTGCCTTCCCTGCATATCCCTCAGTAATCTCTCTTCCTTACTGGAACTGAACCTGTAGCTCTTAAGTTTACTTCGGTGCCTCCCTCTATGCAGGTCTGCATAGTCTCCAGTAGGCCTCGCCCTGCTCCCCCAGGACCCCGCTAGGCAGCAGAGGGAGAAGAGTAGATCTGTTTGAGTTACTGACCTTGGTCTTCACTCCTCTTGCCCCAAATTCTACTCCCTTCCTTATCTTGGAGACCCAGCTCTATCCTTCAGTTTCTCCTTGACTTAAATCATTTTATTCTTTCTGGGAATGTGGCTAAGGGATAGGCCAATGTAGATTTTCTCTTGAAGTTAGAATACATATATTGTGGGTGTGCAATCTATCTGTGCTGAAAGACTCAGTTTTGCAATACTGAGACAGGTTTTTTTTGTTTTGTTTTGTTTTGTCTTGCATCTACTGATCTACAAGTAACTTGAGAACAGCACAGTACAAATAATCTTGAGAAACCTCTAGAGTAACTCCCCCTACAGCCACGGTCTTGCTAAGTGGTCCAGGCAGGCCTCAAACTTGCAATCTTCCTACCTCAAACTACCAAGAAGCTGGGATTACAGTGCACCACCTCTATACCAGAGTAGTTCTGTAGGAGTGTTTTCAGACTCGATTAGAATTCTTTGCATACTGACATCATATTTATTTTAAACCCTGAAAACACATGTGTTCTGTGAATTAATTTTTCTGTAATCTTTCTAATTCAATGGCTTTAAAAAGCACTGTCAGCTGGGCACGGTGGCACACACCTGTAATCTCACCACTCTGGGAGGCTGAAGCAGGGTAGTATGTTCATGCCCAGCCTGCCTCAAAATTTTACAAAAAGAATCGGGGGTGAGAATGTAGCTCAGTGTGGAGGCCCTGAGTCTAGTCCCTGGCACTGTGAACTAGAGCAAAGCAAGCCGCACTGTCTATTATGCTCACTGATGATCTCCTGTGACAAATTAGAGCATTTGATTGAACTTTATGTTATGATACTGAACAAGTTTTCAGATATAATTCTTGTTACCAAAGCAGTTATGAAAAAAAGTTATGAGGAAGGCACTCTTTGGCAGTTTAAATTTTAATAGCTATTCCATGGGGGTAATTTTATCTATCCTCGTATGTCTCTTAGAGAAAAATCCCAGGGATTTTTGGAGAAAATATATTTTGGTACTGGGAATTGAGCTCAGGGATGCTTTACCACTGAATTAGAACCCCAGCCCTTTAAACTTTTATTTTTTTAGTTTGAAAGAGGCTCTCCATACGATGCCCAGGGTTATCTCATACTTGTGACCCTCTGGTCTCAGCCTCTAGAGTAATTGGGATCACAGCCTGCACCACCACACCCAGCAGAAATTTTTTAAAGTAGGGAATTTAGTATGACATTGGTATTTCTTACATTATTACTATTACCTGTGCTACTCTATTACTATTTGTAAATATATTTAAATATTATTTTAGTTTTTGGAATCTATGACAGCTTAAGGATAAATTGTTTTTTAATAAGCCCTAATTTAGTAATAGACATTCTACTGAGATCTAAATTATTATTTAGTTGATATTTCCATTTGGAAATAGCTGAGATATATTGATTATATGCTAGATGTAATGAAAGGGTCACTTATCAATGTTACCTGTTTTATAGGTATGAAGTTATGTCAAATACAACTTTTAATCAGTTATTAATAGAATAACAACACTGGTCTACATAGGATTTGTGAATGTTTAGCCCAAATGTGTTTCTACTAGCTTTTTTGAATGATAATTAACATGAAATAAATTGTACATACTTTAAATGTAGAATACATTTTGACATATTTAGGCATCCTCGAAAGCATCCGCATATTCAGGGTAATGAACACATTCATTACTCTCAAAAGTTTCCTTGTGCCTTTTTGTTATCTCCTCCCTCCCACCTTTTCTCAAGGTCCCTTCCCATCATCCCTGAGCAACCAGTGATCTGCTTTCTGTCATTATCGATTAGTTAACATCCTCTAAATTTTAGGGGGGAGGAGGGGTCCTGCCTTCTTTCAGTCACCATAACTGTTTTTTTTTTTTTGTACTGGAGCTCGAACTCACAACCTTGCACTTCCCAGGCAGGCACTTACTTGTGCACCAAATCCCCTGCCAAATAATATATATATAAAATATATTATATACATATAATTTATATATAATATATGTAATATATATATATAATTTTTTGTGTGTGTACTGGGATTGAACTCACAACCTCACACTTGCCAGGCAGGCACTCATGCCACTGAGCTAAATCCCTGGCCACCAT
The DNA here is from genome assembly GCA_004363535.1 of Dasyprocta punctata. Taxonomy (NCBI): domain Eukaryota; kingdom Metazoa; phylum Chordata; class Mammalia; order Rodentia; family Dasyproctidae; genus Dasyprocta; species Dasyprocta punctata. The sequence continues at coordinate 14,204 of RJWM01012212.1, read as the reverse complement.
AATTATTTTAAAATTCTTTCCTGTCGTTGCATAGCTTATGAGTTGTCTCATTTTTGTTGCTAGTTAGTATGCTATCACATGGATAAGCCATATCCTGCTTATCCATTCACCTACCCTCAAGCTTTATATTCTTTAGTCTTCTCTGCTTTAAGCTAAACTGCATTTTTCCATCCATCATGCCACCTACCTGGTTTCACAGGAGTTTTGTAGCCAATCCATGTGTGTTCAGATCCCAGTTGTATCTCTTGTGGCTGTGTGAATGTGGTCTTTGTGGGTTCCTTCTCAGGGCTGCAGTCTCCTTGTACATAGTAATATGTGCTCCTCAGGATACTAAAAGGATTAACTATGTCAAGTACATAACACAAAGCTTGACACAGTAAATGCTATGTGGCTGGTGGTTAATGTTATTATCCCATTATAAATTCCATGTGATATGTTCATTAGACTTTTTAACCCACAGTAAACCCTCAACAAATGTTAGTTATGATTAATTGTACTAATAGTACCACAGCACAGAACTCTTCCTTTACTGTCCCTCTTATGGTTTCAGTCACTTCACTATCCTTGTTACTAATAGGCCTCAGACTCCCAAGCAGCTGGCATTACCGAGCACCTGAGCAGGCAGAATATCAGAGGGCAGTTGTACCCAAAGTATGATCCCAAAGCCAGTAGCGCTGGCCCAGGCCTGGGAACTCGTTAGAAATGCACATTCTGAGGCCGGGCCCCAGAAGGACTGAATCAGAAACTCTGGAGTTGGAGCTATAATCTGTGGTAAAACTGGGGAAGAAGCCTTCTGGGTGCTTCTGTTAAATCTCACATTTAAGAACTAGGGTACTAGTGTAATCCCAAGACTGGGGTTCAGTACTCTTAAACTTCCTTGTTAGCAAAAGCAGCGTTGAGTAATTGGGCTTAATATCAACTAAAACCTCTAAGTCTTTTCCACACACGTTGCTGCTAATCCCCATATTCCTCATCTAGCATTTGTGCAAGATTCTTTTTGGACAGAAGTGTAAGTCTTTACATTTATCCCTATTAAACTTAATCTTGTTAGATTCGGCCCATTGCTTCAGTCATGTTTGGGGAAATTTTAGCTCAGCTGGAATGAACCATGACAAAAAGGCAGGACCCAGAGACCAAGAAGGTATTTTGCAAGAACAACATGCTTTTGTATATTAACCGAGCACTGGCCAATAAGACGTGGGCAATGGTGGGTTTCTATGAACGTGTGAGACCCCCGAGGTTTGAGTAATTTGATTTCAGTTTAGCTCAGCTAATATTTACTGGGTGCCTACCAAGTCCCTACCTGTGAACTAGATACAAAAAAGGAATCTAAATAACCCATTCTTACTGTCAGATATAAGTAGAGGTGAAGGTGTGTGTGTGTGTGTGTGTGTGGTGGTGGTGGTGGTGATGGTTGTGTGTGTGTTTTCATTTTGTTTTAGCAGACACATGAAGTCCAATATACAAACACTTGCCTATCTGTTAAGGAGAGCCTTCCTTAATATTAAAGAACTAATACTGTTTTGAGTGTCATAGCCTTTGCTATATGCTTTGTTTACACTTTCATATTTAATTTTCAAATCAACCTAGTGATACAGGAATTGTGCAATTGAGGAAACTTAGCATCAGAGGTTAATGCTTTTCCTCAAGGTCACATAGATAGTTAACAGCAGAGCTATAGGAAATCCCAGATTTGCTTGGGTTTAAAGAACATACTGTAGCTGGGCATGGTGGCACACGCCTTTAATCTCAGCACTCCGGAGGCTGAGGTAGGCGGAGCGTTGTGAGTTCGAGGCCCACTTGGGCTACAAAGCCAGCACACGGCCGACCTGAGCTACATAGTGCGACCCTGCCTCAAAAAACTAGGGCCGGGAGTTTGGCTCAGTGGCTTAATCACCTGTCTGGCATGCCCAAGGTTGTGAGTTTAATCCCTGGTGCTGCAAAAAATAAAAAATAAAAAATAAAAATAAAGAACATATTGTGTATAGTCTTTCATGTATATAGTCTTTCATACTGAGATAAAAAAATTAAGCTCCTTAAATAATAAAAACACCAGTGGTTTAAAGTCCAACCGTAACTATTGACACTTTTGGCTAATTTTTAATGGGTAAATTTGGAATCCCAAAATGATTAAAATAACAGATAACCCAATCCTATATATTGCATAGTATGCAGTGCCTCTGTGTTGTTTTAATTTTTTTTTAAAAAAGACCATGTTTGATATTTATTTTTATTTACTTCTTTTAAAGTGTCAGCCACATTTTTAAACATTATCATAACATTAGCACTCTAACTGCAAGTTATTGCCTCCATAACCAAATTTGAGGAAAGGATATAATTTCCTCCTCTAGGGGGCGAAATAATCAATTTTATTCTACTGGGTATTACCAACTCTATTTTACTATGTTGTGAAATGCACATTTTCATAAAGTAGCTGGTATTGTAATGAAAGTGCACTGAACTTGGAATCTGAAGATTAAAGCTCACTTCGACTACCAGCTGTATCATCCTGGGCAAAAAAATTTAGCCTTCATAAGCCTCAGTTTTTAGACTCCAAAACTGGGATAATAATGTTCGTGGGATGTGAGAATTAACTGAGAGTTTCTACGAGAAAGCTCTGTGGTCTGTTAAATGTTTTACAAATATAAGGTGCTATTATTCTATTTTTTATACCTACCTATTTTATAAATTCCTAATATGTTAAGCATTTTTGACAGTTCTGCAACCTAACATTTTTACTTAATTCATAGAACAGAATTCAAAGTATTTGAGCTTCTCTGAAAATGCTTCTATTCTTTTATAGTTACTTTTTAGCAGAACTTCTTATGGAATTACTTAGGAGCAGTGTGGTTCCTAAGCTACATTAAAATTCTAGATTTGGTTCATTAATTTTCATTTTAAAGATAAATCCTTCATTAGCACTAATTTTGTCAATATTACTGGGATCATTCTTTTTTTTTTTTGTGACAGAGTCTTGCTATGTAGTTTAGGCTAGACTCAAATTCACAATGTAGTCCAGGTTGGCCTCAGTTGTCCTGACTCTTGGCGATTGTCCTGCCTCAGCATTCTAATATCCGGATTATAGGCATGCACAACAACTCCTGGTAAGGAACATCATTATAAAAAGACACCTGCTAGTGCCTATATGCCTGAAACCATGTGTTATGATTATACAAAGTAAGCTAGGCTGATAACAAGCCTCCTTCTCTAGGACTTTCCTAATATAATGTCAGCAGGCTTTATACGATAATGTGGATGAGCTTTATAATGTAATATGGATGAACTTTATATGAATAGGGAAGGATAAAAATATGCATTTAAGTGGCCAGACTTGAATCCCAGCTCTATCCCTTCTTAGTTTTATGAACATAGGCAGATGACAATCTGTTAACTTCATTTCCTCATTTTAAAAATGGAGATAATTGTACCTATCTGATAGAGATGTTTTGAGAATTAAATGCTGTGTTACAAGAAGTGTTTTCTACAATATCAGTTCTTAATGCATGGTTAGGTAATATCTGAGCTGTGTACTCTATACTCCAACATCAAACTCCTAAACCTTTTCTCTCCCTTCCGTTTCTCATCTGCAAATAATGAGCTTCTTCTGACCATACTGAAAAACAGCTACAACCTGGAAATCATTGTCAGTCACCTACATTGTTTCATGAACTCTCTGAAGTCACATAGCCTTAGTACAGGAACACCAAATTTAAAAGTTGTTCATTGAACGAATGGCTGTATTTTTCAAATGAGGAAACATGAGGCCCACAGAGATAAAGTGTCCAACCCAAGGCTAGAGAGCCAGTTAGTGACAAATCTGCGCTAAAATTTGGGCTCTGTCCTCAAAGTATGCCACTCTCCTCCCTCTACACTCTTTCGTCAGCCTCCCTGGTCACTTTAATCTCCTCTTAACTGCCAAAAAAGACTGCTAATCTGGCCAACTGCCGATCTGGGGTGTCCAGCTTCAGCTAAGTCTTCAGGGTTAATAGTGTTAATTCATCTCTTTTTTCCTTAGCTTGTAAGTTTCACAATTCATTTAGGAGGGGGAGAACCACTCTGCTTTTATTTATTTAATAAGTAAAACCTTACTTGTGTAAAAAAATGAAATCAATAAAAGGTTTCCTGGTTAGATAGGAATGAGGTTGTATTGGGACCAGCTCAGACCCTTCTCTCTCATCCCCTTTAAAGTGGTCCCCGAGGGAGTTCCAACTGCTCCCTCAGGGTGTCTTTTAGCAACACAAGTTAAAGGTTGCTACCTTACACACACACTTAATGGTTATTCCTGGGGACTCTCAGCTGCCAGGAGAAGTTCAGGATGCTTTTGTTTTAAAAAATACAGAAATGCTAAACAGAATTCCACAAATACGATTTATTTTAAATGTTTGCACTTAATATTTTTAATTCAGTTACAAAACTGATGACAGAATGTGTGGCCTCATTTGGACCTCACGGAAAATTAACTTTGCATTGGCTCTGGCTGTTCTTAAGTCAGCCGGTGTCTCGGTCTTCCAGCTCCACCTCAACTCTCTCACTCATCCCTCATTTAATAATTGCTTGGGATATTTAGGTTCCACGGTAGATACCAGGGTCATGGGATGAAAAAGATATAATCTTTTCCCTGGAGGGAAGTAACAGATTGGTAAAGAAGAGTGCTCCAAGGGTGGTCACTATGGAACCATGCCTCCTAGTACCCGTGCTTTTTAGTGGTCTCTGTGTCAGCAGCAGAAGAGACACAGTGTCAGTTCAGGACTTGTCCTTTAAGAGAACTCGGTTTCTGATTCCTTCCTTCTGCGGTGTCATTCTTTGCAAACCCTGAAATGCTGCATAAGAAGTTGGGCCACCTTGATCATGTGACGGAGAGATCTCGTGGTCAGAAAGCAGCTCAGCTTTCCCAGCATTCCAGTATGAGCCCAGCTCTGTAGCTATCCCAGCTATAGCACAGACCCCAGAGTGAATCATCATGGAAGTTCTAGCCTCACCAGTCCCTACAGTTGACTATAGCCTCAGCTGGCATCATATGGAGCTAGAAGAACTACACAGCTGATCTCAATCAAGCCAAAGAATTTAGAGGTAATGAGTTATTGTTTATTGCACTATGCTTTGAAGTGGCCTGTTACACAGAAATAGGTAACTGAAATAGATGGATAAAAGATAATTAGGACACCATGTGGTAAGTGCTGCCATTATGATACATGCAACTGAAGTGGTGGCATTGAGAAAACATTCAGGATATGGTCTTTGGCTAGAGATGATGTGGATACCTGGTTTCACAGAGAAATTAGCATTATGAGTTGGATCTTGAAGAATAAGTACAATTTGCCTGGCAAAGAAAGTAGCATATATAACGAAGCCCAAAAGAACTATCAGCATGGAGAATATTAGGTAGTTCAGTGTGGGCTGGGAGATAAGGTATCACCAAGATATATTAGAGCAAAATTTATAAGGTCTTTTCTTGTCAGGCCAATATTAATCTGCAGGTAATGGAAAATCATTGATTGTTCCTGGGCCCAGCTCTGAAATGAGCAGTGGTAAGACAGTATATGCCAATTGGTTTCATTTATACTCATAGTTTATCTTAGTTTGTTGAAAAGAAAGTATGTGTTATTGTCTGGTTTTTTTTTCAGAATTTTTTATGTCTTACACCAAGTAACTACTTTGATGATAACAGTATACAGTATATTAACTATTGCTATTGTCTTATGATTTGGTTATGAACATTTGTTATAATACAAACAAACTGAACAATAATTATGTCTGTCATCTCAGCCCTTCTTTCCAATTGATCACTTCTCTTTTCCTTTCTCTTGTTCTGTGACTTTACCAAGGTTCTGCTGTCTCTCTAAAAGATGCATCCTTTTTGGCTTCATTGGCTCCACTTACTTTCCCTCTGTTTCCCAAAGTTCTGTCTTTTGTTTTACATGCATCTTTCCTGCATTGTCATCTGTCTGAAATTGGGAAAGATTCCTATAGTAGATTAACTAATGATCAACTTGTAACCCTCAGCTGAACTGAAACAGTGTGGTTCTGGATGTGGAAGGCCCTCTTGGGGATTGCTGCCAACAGCATTAAAAGAGAACTGGAGGGGAAGATAGTGCACTGTTGATTCTCCTGGAGAAGATTGTCATGCTGGTTTTCTTAATATGAACTCAGTTGTTCTCATCATTGGAGGAGCTCAGGGTCCTCACTGTCACTAAGGATGACTGTGGTTCTTTTCAGGGGAATGCTGGTCCTTACTTTGAGTGTTGCTTTCTGGTTCCAGTGCAGATCCCTCTGCCTGCTGGCACAGATCCTTCATCCTACTGGTGCAGACTTTCTAGCTCCCACCACTGACCTTTGGGCCTTCCTAGTGCAAATCCTAGATACAGACTTCCATGAGACATTGTCATGGGCTCCAGGCCTCCATCTGGACTCATGGAGGACATTGCTATGGGATCCAGGCCCTCAGTTGGATTCTTTGGGTCTCTAGTGTGTGGACAGATCTCTGGTGCCCTTCTGCATTTGACTTTTTGGGTGAATATTATAAAATAATCCTATAAATTGTGTGTCCTGTATTAAATCTATTCCCTTTTAAACCCTGAGTACAATGCCAAATCTCTTTCTCTAGGCTGGCCTTACTTTCTAAATGCCATATTTTCTCAAGCCAGTGTGAATCATAGTTCAGACCTCTTCCCATCTTCACTTTTCCCCTAGGAAGTTTAACTCCTTCTCTTCACTTCCTGATTTTATAATTTTTTTCTCTTACTCAGGTTTATAACTTCAGAGTTACATCTTTAGTTCCCTACTTTTGCACATACCTAATTTTTCAGTCAATCAGTTGTTTCCTTTACACTGTCTTAGTTACTCTTCTGTCATTGCTGGGACAAAATACCCAACACTCAAAGTTAAAGGGGGAAAAGGTTTATTTAGTTCACAGTTTGTAGAAGTTTCAGTCCATAATCATCTGGCTCCAAGGCAGAGAGGCACATGGCAGAGGGGCAAGCGTGGGAGACAGCAAAAGCAGAGAGAGAGAGAGGGAGAGAGAGAAAGAAACAGAGAGAGAGAGAGAGAGAGAGAGAGAGAGAGAGAGAGAGAGACAGAGACAGAGAGAGAGAGAGAGAGAGAAACAGAGAGAGAGAGAAACAGAGAGAAAAAGGACAAGCCTCTTTCTGTCCCTTATATTGTATTCAGGCTACCTGTCCTAGGGTGGGTGAAGCACTCACACCCTTAGTCCCAGCATTGGACCATGAATTAATCACAAACTGTAGATTCCATGACTCTGAAAAGCCTGCCTGCATGACTGCATGAGGCTTTGAGGAACATCTAAGCACAAACCATAGCATACATTATTCTGTTTCATTGCTCTCTTCTTTATGATTTTCTTAAAAAATGTATTGATCTTGCTGAATTTTTTTTCAAGGCAATTAACTTTTTAGTTGAAAAACTGATTGTCCACAATCTGGTTCATATCTATTTTATTTTTAACATTCTACATTCTAAACTTACTGTTTCATAGTATAGCTGTTAAAGGACTTGATATCAAGTCCATTGTAGGACCTATTCTTAAGTTGTGATTCTGGGTTGCATGTATAACACTCTCTTTTTATGCTGCTAAATTAGGAAATAAGTTTAGCTAAATGAGGATGAAGGTCTCACTAAGAAAAAGAAGAGAAACAAGAGAAAACACGTTTGTTTTTTCTTCGGGCATTGGAGAAAGCTAACCGAGGAATAGAAAATGGATACCTCAGTGCTAAGGATCAAATGTTTTTCATGGGTGTCATGGGTAGAATCACTTGGAAAGCCCACTGAAAGCACAAATACCAGGGCCCTACCAACTTTGGCAGCTAGTCTCAGACTTTGCTACAACTGAAATTACCTAGGGAGCTTTAAAACATACTGATGTCTGGTGTCTATCACCAGTAAGTCAGATTTAGTTGGGTTTGATTGTAACCTAGGTATCACAATTTGTTAAAGGTATTCAGATGAAACACTATCATAGAGATTCTGTTTCATATGTCTAGTATGGAGACAATGGTTAAAGGTTCCCCCTTTATTTCTGAGAGCCACATTACCATAGGAAGTAGCATCTATTTCCCTGGGTATCTCTGGAAAAGAATTCAGTGAATGCTTGACGCAGACCTGGGTTGGATCCTTAGGTCCCCAACCCGTTGTTCTTTGTAACTAGGCTAACATCTGGTTCCTGAGTGGAAGCGAGTGGATGTATCTAGCTCCTCCTCTCACCATGCAATTATCCTTCAGGCTTTCTAATTCTCTCCTCCCAGAAGCCAAGTTGATTTAGTTTCTTCTCTTTCACTTTAGCCAAATTGACCCATTTAGTGTCCTGTATGATTTTTCATTTTCATTATCTCTTTCTTGTTCTTTCCTAAGCTACTTACATTACTATCATCCTTTGTTTTGATTTTTTTTTTTTTTTTTGAGACAGGACCTCAATATGTAGTCCAGGTTGGCCTGGAACTCACTATGTATCCTGGGCTGGTCTTGAACTTTTAATCCTCTGGCCGCAGCATCCTGAGTGCTAGGGTTATTGGTGTGTACTATCAAACTTGGCTAGAACCTTATTGATTCTTAATGTGCAGTATAAATACATCACTTTAGTGAAAACTTTTACAGCCTAGATAGAGTTTATCTCCTGAAAATATGAATGCCAGTTCAGTACATAATATTATGTATGTCATTTTAACTTGCCTACAAATAATTATGATTGCTATTGGGCAATGCCACTGTTCAAAACACAGTAAACATACTGATAATTAACACATCCATGTTCACATCAGCACAGTTCATGATTGCTAAATCTTGGAAGTAGCCTACATGTCCATCAACAGATGCATGGATAAAGAAAATGTGGTATTTACACACAATAGAGTACTACTCTGCCATAAAGATGAACTCGAGTCATTTGTAGGAAAACAGATACACCTTGAGAACATAATGTTAAGTGAAATAAATCAGAGAAACACAAGCTGAAACAGTGCATGATTTCTCTTATATGAGAAACTCAAATTATAAATAGCAAAATAAAAAATAGAAATTGAGATGTAGGGAGATAGCTCTTTCTTACATAGGCAGGGGATCAAGAGATGGAGGGAGAGGGAAGACTGATGGGAAAGGAGATGAAATGAATTAAAATATGTTATGTACACGTACCAACTCCCCACAAGGAATGCAAACAGTATGTACTAATAAAAAATTAGGATAGTGACATTTTAATACCCATATATTATCTTGAAAGTGAGTTCCATTAACTAACCTATACAAGGAATCAGTCTTAGCTATAGTGTTAGTTTGATAGGGCTGTGTAACAGGCACCAGATTAGGTGTCTTAACCGAAATTTATTTTCTCACAGTTCTCGATTGTACAATTTTGAGACCCAGGTGTCAAAGGGGTTGCTTTCTTCTGAGGCCTCTCTTATTGGTTTGTAAAGGAGCATCTTGTCCTTGTGTTTTCATAAGATCTTCTCTCTGTACATGTCTGTGTTCAAATTTCCTCTTAAATGAACATCAGTTACATTGGATTAAGGCCCACTCCAATGAACTCACTCTAATTTAATTATCTCTTTAAGATCTTATCAAAATGCAGTCACATTCTGAGGTAAAGAGGGTGAGAACTTCAATATGTTAATTTAGGGGAGGAGAAACACAATTCAGTCCCTAGCAGTGATCCTCCTACATTATTGACATGCTTGATATGTCAAGACTGTGTAGAATTTTAGCTCACAGAAAACAAAGAAATACCTAGTTAGGGCTACACATGTGTTTCCTTTTCATGCTAATGATTTTGCTTTGAATAATTATATGCATAAGATTCAAGTCTGTGGGCAAGAAAAAATAAGCAATTATGAACTTAATTTTAATTAATTTTATTGCTATTAAAGTTTTGAACTTGCAATTACCTATCTAAGAATTTACTATTTAAGTAAGAGACATGCCATAAATTAAAATAAAACAACCTAAAAGACCTCAGGATATGCTTGAAAGAAGTAGGGATTTAGATGGTGACCATGGGTACATTTACATTTCTGAACCTTTGTCCCATCATCTGTAAAAAGGGAGTCATAACATCTTTATTAATGGAGTTAGAATGGACAAATAAATATTAAAATTCCTTGTAAATTATAAAGCACTATTCAAATATTATTTATCATTTTTATGATAGGCCAAAGGGAAATTCAGAGAGAAGCTTCCAGAACTGTGTCATTTCCTCCAAAGTAAGAGTTTCTCAGGTTCGGAGAAACAGTGTAAACTATTCCAAATATAACTGAACTGTCTTCTGTTGTTTGGTTTTACTCAAATCTCATCATCATAGGTGTATATGTTTGTTCCAAATAAGTTACCTAGAAAAACTTTAATCATTAACATTTTATAGGATTACCAGGAATGAATTTCAATGTTGAAGAAGTGCTGCTTGCCTAGTTTATAGGTCCTGTCCTTTTTAAAAAGTTAAATACTTTGCAATATGCATTGCACTTAGGGGCTGTTCTTAAGACATTACAATTGCAGGGTAAAATTTAGAACCCAAAAAGTCAATGAAATAACTGGACCTTTTCCTCTGTGACTAGCACTGAAAAAGCTCTTATATTTGCATAATAATTTTAAAGTTTTTGCTCATTTTTGAGCCACTTCCTGTTTGGCCTCCCCTGGCTGTCTAGTTAAAGTGGCAAATTAGGCTTGGAACCCAGGCCACTCCTGTTGATGGCCAGGGGAGGTGATGGCACAGGAGGTCAGAGGTCAAAATAAGGACACTTCCTCTCCAAACTGATTTGAGGGTACTATTGTGCTGTTGGCACTTGGATCAGAATTTCCACATATGACTGAGAGAACATCTAAAAGGGCCCAGTGTCAGCCTGATCATAGCTCCATCATTATCAAGTGTGTGTCCAAGTTACTGTGTTAAGAAGTTTGGATATCACTACATTCATGACCTATTTAAATAAATTCCTTATGTATTTGCAACTGTTTCTTCTGGTGTTATTTAACCAGTCAACAACAACCTACTATCTTGTTCACCTTTCTCTCTTGTTCATACCTATGTCCTGTGTGCCCACCATATGCCTGATACTTTCTGAGTAACTATCACTAAATAAGGTTCTAATAGCCATATGACTCAAGCAAATGGTATTAGAACAAGAAGACCCATTTGAAATTGTAACTGTTTGCTTCTTCGGTTCCTATAGCCACCACTCTTGTCAAAAGCCCCAGAGCCATGGAGAACAGACAAGGTAGTTATGCAGCTCCTAGAAGGTGGGAAGGTGTGATAGTTAATTTTGGATATCAGCCTGGCTGCCTTAAGGTATACCTAGAAACCTGACAATCTTTGTCTCAGGGTGTGTCTGTGAGATTATTCCCAGAGGAATATGGGTCTGAATGGACTAAGTAGGTAAGATCAATACTCAATGTGAACACTATCCAATCAACAAGATCCCAGAGAGCACAAAAACAGAGAAGGCAAACATATTTGTTTATATATCTCTGGGAACTGGGATATACTCTTTCCCTTCTGTTCTTGGAAACCAGCACTCAAAGATCCCTGGCCTTACACTCTAGGATTTAAACTATTAGCTCCTGGCTTCTCAGGCTTTCAACCTCAGATTAAGAGTTACACCACTGGCTTCCCTGGTTCTAAGGCCTCTGACTTGGACTCAACCATGCTATTAGCATCTCAGGGGCTCTAGCTCACAGATAACCCATCACGGAACTTCTCAACCTCCATAATTGTGTGAGCCGATTTTCTTTATAACTCTCCTTTCATATATCTATATATGCATCCTATTGGTTCTGTCTCTCTGGAGTGCCCTGACTAATGCAGAAGGTAATGTTGTCCGGCCTGGTTTTGGTGTTGCATAATTCATGTTTTCTTTTAAGTGCCGAAAGGCAAATGTAAAGAACCAGAAAATCAACCTAGGAGACTAGGTCGGATCACAATTCCTCCATGTTCCAGGCTAGCTAGCTGGCAGACAAGGTAGTATGATACAAAGTTTGAAAGAATGATTTATTTAATCAGTGTCAAGGCTCATTAATTTGCAACTAGCCCAGAAAACAGCTGGAATCTTCTTTAGGATTAAGGACTAATGTTTCTGCCCTTGCTTTTCAGGAGAGTATGGAATGAAGGATCCTTGTGACAGGGTGTTAGAGTGGAGAAGGCAGCCAGAAAAGCAATCCTTATGACCTCTATGGAGCAGAGAAAACAGCTGGACGGCTGATAAATTCATCAGCTATGTTTTTGCCCAGCTGCACAGATGGGCACTTAAATTATATAATAAATCATGGGCATTCCAATGTACCCATCAAACTCTGTCAGTCATATTGCTTAAAACTTTTAGAGTCCCAAGATCTTTGAGTATGTTAGCCACAATAGGGACAGTTTGCTTTTGAATGTAATATTTCACTTATTATGAATGAAGGAATCTTTTGGACTGGGAGAGGTAATATGTATATTAAACTTCATGTTACACTTCAAATTCTTCCTCTCGGTTTAGTATCCTACTTTTCTTTCTTCTTCTCCTTCTCCTTCTCCTTCTCCTTCTCCTTCTTCTCCTTCTCTTCCTTCTCCTTCTCCTTCTCCTTCTCCTTCTCCTTCTCCTTCTCCTTCTCCTTCTTCCTCCTTTTTTTTTTTGACACAAACTCTCACTATGCAGTTCAGGTTGGCCTTAAGCTCACTTTGTAGCCCAGGCTGGTCTTGAACTTGCAACAATCCTCCTGCCTCAGCTTCCTGAGTGTTGGGATTATGGGCATAAGCCACAATGCCCGGCCTCCTGCTTATCTTCTTAGGTAACAAGTTTCCTCCTTGATGAATAAGAACCATTGCTATCTAGTCCCATTGTCTCCTTAGGGTAAAACTGAGTCAAGTTTTGTAAAATAAAATAAGTAGCAGTATTTTTATTTCTTGTGATTATAAAGGATTTAACTTCATCAGTATTCAAGTGGTCCTGTATCATTTATGATGACTCAATAGCAACATGTCTACAAATTATTCAAGCTCTTCCCATGACTCATGCTATGTATTATTGCAAAATAATTTTTCCCTCTTTCCTGGAAAAAAGAACCTACTTTTCTTATGAAAAAGGATAGATATTTGAAAACTTTTGATGATGAGATATTGCTTATAATATAGATTGTTGCTAACATTGTTTAAAGTGAATTAAAAACTTGTCACTAAGATCCTAGAAACCAAAGACCTCCACTTGGTGCAACATGAGCGTGAGTATAAGGATTTTGCCATGACTTTTCTAGAAAGGCTGACACGGGGGTCTATGTACCACTTGAAAGGAGGCTGCTCTAAGTGGGTTTGAAAACTGCTTGACGTGAGTATATCTAGGGAACTATCTCAGTCTGTTTGTTCTATGTTAACAAAATTCCACAGGCTACATAATATGTATAGAAAATAAATTTACTTCTCCCATTTCTGAAGGTGAGTAAGACCAAGGTCAAGGCATCACAGGCTTGGTTGTTTGGTGAGGACTGTTCTCTGCTTCCTGCACAGGGCCTTATTTCTGCATTGTGTTTCACTCGGCAGAGTGCAGAAGGGCAGGTACAGTAGGAAACCTCTTTTATAAGGATCTTATCTCATTCAGGAGGGAAGAGCCCTCATGGCTTAACAGGGTTTTAATATTTTTGGAATTTGAACACATATATACACTTATATACCACTCATATGTGTAAAATTAGAATAATTTGTCCCACAAACTTGAGTATAAATATGTGTGCATATCTCTTATTTATTTGTGAAACAAACTCAAGCTGCTTTTATCAGTCCAATACATCCCTCTTGAGCCTTCTCCACCAATGCAACCAATTCTCCTTTCTTTTCCTTTATCCAGTTCCCCAAGAATACTGGACTAGAGTTACTCAGTGTAGCGGATGGAATGGCAGGCAGGGCCACTCCTGATCCCAGCGCTGGATATAAAGAGGTCTGGAATGACCGACTGCCTTGAGAGTGCCATCTTCAGCTGGTACCTAGTGTCACTGTTGAACAATCACCTCCATCTGTTACCCTGTGTCACTGCTGAACACTGTTCACAAAATGCAACAGACACTTGTTTTCTCTGTGTGATGCTCTTGCTGGGCTGGATGTCTGTCATCCAACAATGGGGCTCTAGCCTTGGAGTTTGAAATTATAACCTTAATTCTAATCAGACATTCTGTTATTGTTCACCCCGGCCAAACCTGAACATGTCACTGTGTCATCATGGCTAGCCATAGTCACACTG
>RJWM01012211.1:0-57296 GCA_004363535.1 Dasyprocta punctata | reverse complement strand
TCAGTAACACATGTGAAAACTCATTTTAGGTTTTGCTGGAAGATATGGGACTTGATCCCTGGGAGACTCCACATGCAATGCTTCATGGCTATTTAGCTGACATCTCTTCTTGGCCCTGTTGCTAAAGCCATAGAGAGCTCCTTTCGAGACAGCAGTAAAGTGACTGCTGCCCCGCATAAAAATCATTAACTTCCTGAGGCTCATTATCTTCACTTGGAGTATCCACAATTGTCCTCAAGTGGCAATGACCCACAGATGTACGTCCAGAGTTAGAGTTGCATGGTCCTGCTGCATACAGTTTACATGCTGTGCTTTTAGGTATTTTGTGGACACATTTACCAAATGTAAGAAACTGCATTATTCTAGCACAGAATTCTTATCACCCATGGCATGCGTTCACAGATCTCCCCAGTGTACAAGGTTAGGGCTATTCCTGATTTGCAGGCTTTGCCCATCTCCACTGTCCGCAAATGAGGAAGATGACTGGCGTTTGTTAAGTTCACTCTTAAAATAGAGAAATGGAGCGGGGGAGGGAGACTGTAGAATAGCACACAAAGAAATCCGTGACAAAGCAGGAATGAGACCAGAATTAGTGACCTCCTGTCCAATTCCCTCTCCCCTCAAGAGAGCTATGCTATGGCAACTCTTGGGTGTACAATTGCTTCTTCATTCTTTTGAACCCTTGCTAGTGTATTTTCCAGGGGAGCCACTGCAAGGCTCATGCAACTTATATTTAGCTCTGAAGACAAGGGTTTGGTTGACCCAGACAGAAATCAAAGGGGAGTCAGGATTGTTGGGGCTAAAAGAACTGACTTTGTAGAAACAGAAACATCTTTGACCTTGAGGTCCATAGAGAAAAGCAGCTATAACCCCTATGAATTAAAATATAAATGCTTCCAAATATCTGTTGCCAGGAAGCAGATAACATGCTAAATTACTCTGCAGATTGACTACTTAATTCAGTGATTTCCTGAGTCAGGAGTTGCCAGAAGAGCCATTTTGTCCTTTCTGGCAAAAAAGCTACTGGGATTGCTGTCTCCAGTCCTCTTTCCTGTGCTTCCTGCTGTAGGAAGGCCTGTTTCCTGCTGAGAGATGCCTGATTAAACAGCACTATTTTTGTAGGCAGGGGACTAGGGAACGCATTAGGTTTTTCATTTGATATTGACGGTGGATGATGTGGATGTCGTGCACACTATAGGAATGCAAATCCTTTTACAAAATGTGCTATGATGAATCAAAAGCAAGTTAGACAAGGGAAAGTCCTGAAAAGGTGTGTTGAAACATTTTCATGTTTGACTTTAAATATTTTAAAGTACCTGGTTTATTTCCATTTTTTTCTACTATAATATGATTTACTTATTTTTTTTTATTTTAAAGATAGTAAACATAACAGAACAAAGTCAATCAAAACAAAGCAGTAGAACTGGTACAGAACTTCAAAGAAAGATACTATGAAAACAGTAGCTACTATAGTATATCTTGTTATTTTCAGAATAGTTGACCATTCCAATAGGTATTGTAAAATCAAACCAAAAGAAAAAAGAAAAAAAAAAAGCACCACAATAAAACCAATAAAAACACACTACAAAATAAGGCCAAAAAATTAATCAGAGTAAAGAAATACAATGAGGACAATATTGGGCCTCGAAGACAAGACAGAAGAGAATCCCCCATTTTGCTACATTGGTACTGTCATCTTCCAAAGAGATGCTCAGGCTGCCAGCCCCAGGCCTGCAGAATGAACAAAACAGTACTAGCATCTAGTTGTCTTATGTACCTTAGTTGCTATCAATTTAGCTAGACCTCCAAACGAGCAGGTTGTTTTACGGGGTGTGTGTGTGGGGGCAGGGGGTTGTCCTTGATTCTTAGCCTGCGCGCCGGTAGGCATACAATGGGGTGCATATTTCTCTTCCTGGAGTCCTTGCCGGTCGCGCAGGACCCTGGAAGGCAGGCTCTTTATTTTCATTTTAATGCAGCTTTTCAAAACTGAATCTAGAGCAATAGGGTTAATATTTGCCAAGTGAATATGATGCTGCCAAAGAATATGATGCCAGTAAGAGGGATGGCTGAGAAGAAGGCACAGCAGCAGGCTCCAGGCTTAAGGCTTCCCTGTGAGCCAGGGATTTTATAGGTATCGCTGGATGAGCTATTTGTATCTCAGCTCATAACTGCTTCGTTATACTCCCTAGCAGCACCTCCACCTCATCTCTAAAAGAAAGTCCCTGAACAAGATGCTACCATTTGTCAAAATTAAATAAACAAAAAACTCAGAACACTCAGGCAAAAGGAGAATAAAGAATACGAAGTAAACTGGAGCCACAAAAGAACTGGTTCCCCAAACATATGGTGAAGATTTATTTTTTTTTCTGATACTTGTTTGGCATTGATTTTGCATGACCTCCTATGTTCTCTGACCCAGTCAATTAGATTGTAAGTTTTTCAGGGACAAAGCCTTTGTCTTGGGCATCTTTACATTTTTCATTTTGTTCATATTGATGATGGCAGTTGTGTTTCTTCTCATACAAAAGGCTCTACTTTGGAACATCCGATATTGTAATGTCAATAGATAAATCAGCAATTATTTCTAGCATTGTAATTGTGACTCAGAGATCATTTGCCTTCAAGCAAATTGGGTATCATTTTGTTGAAAAAATTTTAATTTCCATTGTTAGGCTTTTCCTTCCAACAGCTGGGTGGTGGTCAGAGAGTTGCCTATTCATAAAAGAAGAAAAATATGTATTGGTCACGGGATGTTGTAGAAGAGACTGTTTCCCTGGTGGGTGCAGTGGATGGGTGACAGATGGTCTCTTCAGACTCAACCCCACTATTTTACCACAGGCAATGTTTTTTCAATTGATGCTCTACTGCTTATTCTCATAGTTTGGATTTATTTAATTCTAAAAAAAAAAGACACATAAAGAAAGGCTTGATATATGCTGTTGCTTTTTTTGTTTTGTTTTGTTTTTGAATTTGAATTTAATTTTTTTTTTTTTTGGCACCGGGGATCAAACTCACAGCCTCATACCTGCCAGACAGGCACTTAAGCCACTGAGCCAAATGCCCAGCCCTTTTTAAAAAATTTTTAAAATGATAAAAGAACAAAAACAATGATATAGAATTTCAAAACAATATAATAGGAGATTAACAATGGTTAATATATTGCATATTGTTATCTTCAAAGTAGTTGCTGGGTTTATAAGACAGGCATGAAAAAATTATCAAATAATGATAGTACAAAATGTTCTTTTTGATGACCTAACAGAGATTAGCCATATAAATATCTATCTTGTATATATATATATATATATATATATATATATACACATATGAAATCTTTTCCCTTCTTTCTTTTCTCCTTTCCCTCATCCCAGTTGTTCTTTCCTTTTGAGCAGTTTCCCCCTCTCTCCCTTTCACAATATCTATTGTACATTTTGGATCCTATTTACTCTTTCAGTTTTTTACACTAGGGAGACAATGTGTTCACGTGTGTGAGTCTGATTTATTTCACTTATGAGTATAGTCTCAAGTTGCATTCATTTACCTATAAAAGCCTCGAGTTTATCCTTTATAGCAGAGTAGTACACCATTGTATAAGAACACCGTATCTTTTTTATCCATTCTGTGGTTGATGGGCATTTGCACTATTTCCAAGATTTAGTCATTACAAATTGTACTGCTATAAATATGAATGCATGTATATCAAGCCATTCCCCTTCTGGGTATTTTTCTAGAAGAATTGAGAACATCATACCACAGTCTTTGCTTTTTTGAGTGGGGAATATTTTCTAGCAAAAAGATTATACACCATTCAGGGATTTCTGGCTATATCAATAAGCAATTTTGGGATTTGTGTTACCTCTGCAAAAGGGGAAGAGAGAGATGGGGAGGGGAGAGGGGAGAAAGGAGAGTGAAGAAAGAGAGAGATTTAATGACTTTTCCTTGACTTTTCTCTGATGGCATTGGTGAAAAGTTTCAAGGAGAGAAGACAGAAATAGTGACAGAAATGACATAATTCTGGTGATATTTTTATTGATATTTATTATGATAGTCTGCTATATAATATGTGTAATGGGTAATCGATTCTAGTATATATCAAACTTGGATAATGAATTCTAGTGTATATCTAGATAAAGGGAAACATCTCTAAATAAAATTATCAGCTCAGCTTGTAAATATGACGGGTATAGATCTTATCCTACCTTAATCTGCTTTTCAAATATCTTTCTAATTTGTATCTGCTATTCTTCAGAGGACCAATTTAAAATAGAGAACAGATTTTATCTGGAAGAATAAATGAGAGTAATGTAAAAAATTTTTGAAAAAAGAAAATAGTTGTGGGAGGTGAGGCACAGCTGTTTACATGTTTAATTGTATTCTAAGGCTATATTTATGTCATTGTGATGCTGGCAGAAGTATAGAGTGACAAGCAAATCAAAGTGGCCGAGGAAGAGATCATATTATAAAAGATCTTTAGTAAATGCAAAGGTAACATTGCAGACAAATTTGAAAAGCAATATTGAATAAGAAGGTCAAGACAAGTCATTAACTATTTGAATAAAAAACACATTAGGTTCTTATTTACTATCATAGATCAACATGGATAAGTATGGATAAACTAGCTGTACATTAAGATGAAACCAGTAACTAAAAAATAAATGTATGATAATTAATTGGATCTTTTATCAAGATAAGCTTTCTAAGAGAAACAGAAATTTCAAGATTGCTACATTTGACAATGTAAAGAACACTTGGAAAATGCATATGTTTACAAAAAATCAGTAGACTTTTTGATACCAAAAAATTATTAAATAATATCAGAAGCATGTGTAACACAGTTATCATCATTATACAGAAAAAAGCTTTTATAAGCCAACAAGAAAAATATGTAAACGCCAAAATAGTAAGTAAAGAGAGTAAGCAATTAATAATAGGAAATGTGCAAATGACTATTAAACTTCTTGAGATCAGTCTCTAATGGTAAAAGAAATGCAGATGAAATGAAGTCGATGTCTATTTTTCCCATCAAGTTATAAAAATTTTTAAATTAAATTCAAAAAATTTATCTTTGGTATTTCAAGATGAGCTCTTGCTACGTCATTCAGGTTGGCCTTGAACTCACTATGTAGCCCCGGCTGGCCCTGAACACACAGTGATCCTCCTGCTTCAGCCTCTCAAGTACTGGGATTATAGGTGTGTATTACCCCTCCTGACAAAAAATTTAAAATTTTAAAGCCCTATGTTGTGAGGTATTGTAAGCACTGCTGATATGGATATAAACTTCTTTTTCAGTTGGTAGTTTGTCTTCCCATTCTATTTAAGGTGTCTCTTGATAAACCTAGTTTTAATTTCTTAATTTTAATATGGTTGAATTTATACCTTGTTATGGTTTAGATCTAAAATATCCTTCAAAACCTTATATGTAGAAGGCTTTGTAATGCTACTGGCAGGTGACAGAAACTTTAGAAGCTGGGGCCTCCCTGAAGGAAAAATGTCACAGGGGACCTGGCATTGAAAAGTATATTGGGACCTTGGCCCTCTTTATCTCTGTATCTCTCCCAGTCTCTCCCAGCCCCAGTTGCTATGAGGTGAACAGCTTTGGTTACTATGCCCTTCTGCTTATTTTAGGCCTAGAAATACTGGTGCCAGTGACTGTGTGTTTTGAAACCACTGGAATTGTAAGCCAAAAGAAATCTTTCTTCTTCTAAGTTGATTTATTGGAAGTTATTTTGGCACAGAAACAGAAAGTTGACACATTCCTGTTTTTACTTAAATAAGTTAGCATGTTGTGTGTTTTATGTATTATATCCTATCCTACTGTATGGTCTAAACACTATTGACTTATAGATCCTACTAACTTATTGAACTTTTTTATGTGGAACCTATTAGGAGCTTAAAATAATCATTTTTGACTTAGATAGAGAGAGAGAGAGAGAGAGAGAGAGAGAGAGAGAGAGAGAGAGAGAGAGAGGTGTTCTTCCACTTCATAGCAAACCAAGGTTAACATTAGTTCTTTAAGGTCCAGTGGAAGTGTTTATTGAATCACCCCATATAGAGCAGACAGAGCAGCAGGACCTGATGCATATTGGATAGCCAATAAAAATGATATGTTACCCTCTGATATCCAGGTGACAGAGTCCTGATCAGGAGTAGAAGAAGGAAGTACATTACCATTAGTTACTTAACCAATTTTCCAACCAAACTGAATTGTGTATATTAGGAGAAAGCTCCAGTACTAAAAACAACCAAATGACTTTAATTAGTCTTATATAACTGTGTCTCCAAGTTCAACAATTCAAATCCAGTTTTCTTGTTCATTTCAAAGAATGAATCATCTACATTTTTCCTTGTGTTACAAATGCTCCTCACTATGTTAATTGTTGTAGTAAGAAGGAATCTATTATTTTAGGCAGGAAAGTGATAATTCTTTGCCTATTACCTAGAAGTCTGTCTTTCCTTATTCATATTTTTTCCATCTAAGGATATGCCCTGTTTCTTACTACTTATATCTTTTTTTTTTCCATTTGTTCCTCTGTTTCCAGAGTCACTGAAGGTACTAGATGAAACTGGTGGAGTTTTAATCCCCTTTTGCATTGGTAAGGCAGGGCCAGGGGCTACACTTACTGATGTTTTCTACATCCATGCATTGTCTTGCAAGTACTCTGATTTAAATTGCAGCAGGTGCCTGTGAGTAGGTACTGGACTTCCTGACTCCGGATTTGTTTCTGTTACACTTGGACAATAGTTGTGGACGCTGACACCTGCAAATATAAAGAATAAAGAGTAGAGTACAATTAAATATCCTAAGACTTTAAAATAGTATTTGCAGGCACTGACTTCCTGTCAAATAGAAGACTGTTTATGATATCCTTATAAAGGCAACTTGTTTAGTTGTCAGCTTTTGCAAGGTAGTCATTGAATCAGGCACCACGCTTCTGAGCTGACACTGATTGTTGCTGCCCCTAGAAATTCATGCGCTTTGGGGAAACTTGGCACTAAAAACTAAAGCTTGTTTGCAAATCATTTTGCTATATAAAAGGCCCTCTGAGTCTGCTTATAAAACTCAGGGATGATACTTAATCTGAAAGAACTCAAAATGTAACTCCACATCGTTTTCTGTGCCAATTAAAAGCAATGCTAAGTTGAAACCAGATTTTGCATTTAGTGATGTAGCTTCAATCTGAAGACCACAGCATAGTCCACTCTGTTTGATAGCAGTTACATATAGGTTAAAAATAATTCACTGATAATAGTTACATAATTACAGCTACATGCTTATGTAAGATTACAAGTAAAATAGATTACAATACTGAAACTTTAACTTATATAAAAAATGGGATACCAGTTATGTATTTTAGCAGCTTGGAGTTTCAAATGAGAGAAAAAAATTATTTGGCAAAAACAAAAAGGATTTAAAAGTTATGTATTTTTCTGAAAATCACTGTTTTTGTAGTTGATGGAATTCTGTTGTTGCATTTTTAAAATCTTACATTAAATAAGAGGATAATAGTTTGCCTTTTCTGAAAAAGATGAATAAAGGAATTGTACACTGCAGAAAAAAAATACCCTGTATCATAGCAATTATTCTTTTATCTGTAAAAATCTCCAGTTAAGCTACTTCAAACGAAATTTCATGAGACCTCTGCCCTTGGTTTACTGTGGTTTTGACTGAAAATGGTTATCAGTGATGGTGGAGGAATTGTGGAGCCTGGAGATGTGTCCTGAGGCTGGACCAGGTCAGAAAATGTGCTGGTTTTTAGAAAAGGGAAGACGTTTACACTACTCAGACTGCACAATGGAAAATTTGATATTGATACTGAAAAAAAAAAAACCTTTGGAATAGATTTTCATTATGAGATGGTAGAAAGGAAAGAGGCGATCATTTAAGTCAGAGTGAGATGAATAAAGACTCCCATGCCAAACCTCACTTCCTCTCGATAGGGCCACTGGGCTGGCCGATTAAGCAACTCGTGATGCCTTAATGATTCTGCAGCTGGGTGGGAAGGCAGATATGTTGGAGCCCAAAATAGCTAGACAGGATGAAGCAATATAAAATATAAAAAGATAAAAAAGTGAAAGAGAGAGAGATAAAGGTTGTCTTTATTTCAGAAAATCACCAACACAAACATGGGAGGTAGGTAGTTTGAAGTTGCCCAACAGTTCAACTGAAGCAGGTTATATCCTATACTTAGGTACCTGGCTGAGGGAAAGAATAAGGGATGTGTCCATCCAAAGAGGGGATATCTACCTCATTTGCAAAACAGTGCCATAAAGCAGAGGGGTATAGACAAACACATATCCATATATTCAATTAGGGGCTTTAGTAGACTTTGAATTTATAGAATTACTACTGTGATTGTTCCTCAAGAGTTGGAAAGGGTATTTATTGAAAGGTCATCTCCACAGCAAAATGTCAGTATTTGAGTTCTAGTTGAACTGGATGTATTAAGTGGAAAGAAAAAAAAAGTGGTAAATTAGAAGTAACAGTGAAAGTCTGGAAACTATTAATTTGAGGAATGGTAACAAGACAAGTATTGATAACAAGTATTTATTCTGAAGAATGGAAGACTTAAAATGGCCAAGATGGATTCTCCACTAGCAAAACAAGGGTGCTAAAGTCCAAAAAGAAATTTAAAATTTTGACATTTGAAATTTAAAAAATGAAACATGGAATTTTTACTATGAGAAAATTTAGAACTTTATTTTGTTTCTCTATTTTACAATTTGATAGGTTTAAGTTTTGCATTACATATTGACTGAAAAGCAGTCTTTTTAAGACTTAGGCTTTCTAGACAATCAAGACTGCACAAAATTTAGAACCTTTCATCAATTTGACTTGTCTCAAAATGGAATAAACAATGTTGTAATGCAGTTTGGTTTTTGTTGCTATGATGGCTTTGGCTGACAGCAGGCACAGTTTTTTGGATATGATAAAGAGGTAATTTGTGTAGTATGGTGTAGGCTTGATGGCTTTTAAAGTCTCTTCACAAGCTGAAAGTCTATGAATCTGAGAAAAGGGAATTTCCCTAAAGAAAGAAGAAAACTTAGATCACCAATATCATTGATCTTTCATTTCACACTGATTTTGAAAACTCCAGAAACGAAGAGGGAAGTGCAATACTTGTGATGCAAGAATCTGTTCAGCATTTTCTTTCTCCTTGCAAATAATTTACTTGTGGTCTCCTTTGTGTCCCCTTCTCAGGCCTGGATTGCCAATGGTTGACTTTCGGGACATAATACTGCAAGGTTTTAAATTTGATCTTGATGAAGGCTAGTTAGCTCTGGGTTTGAGTTCAATGCAAGCAAATCATCTTACAGATTTTTATGGTATCAATTTTATTGAAAACTGCAACATTCTCTACTGTGTATACTCTGGGCATCAAGTAGGCAATGGAAGGTGGGTGGATGAATTCGTATTTACTGTGCCTTTAGGAAAGCAGTACAAGCCCTTGTCCTCCATTTATCTCAAGTTACAAAACATCTTGTGCTTGTTTTCATCACAATGAGGCCCTCATCAAGAGGTGACTATCCTTTTAACTAGGTATTGCTCTTATTTTGCAAAAATATCAATATGTATTTCCAGATGCCACACAAAGTTAAAATATATGTACTGGATGATTAAGAGGTTTCCTCTACCTCAAAAATTATACACAAATAATGAATTGTTTAATCATTGAATCTGATTTTCCTTGTTTAGATCTTTGCTTATTTCTTTTTGGGGAGAGAACACAGCAGTTGATGAGACAGCAATTAAAGGAGAAAACAAAGCCACCCAGGGCCTACTATGTCCCAGATGAGTTCTTACCTTCATTACCTACTTAGTTCTTAATCTCATTGTGACCTGTGCTGGGAATATGGAGAGAAGAAAGTTTGTGAGGCAACCTGTATAATGTAATAAGCTTTCTTATAGAGAAATGAAAGAAAATATATAGAAAAAGGTGATCTTGAAGGAGAAGAAAAATCACAACAGGATAGTGTGGAGATGTGCACAAATGAGAAGAGGCTATCATACCTGGTTAGTACTAATAATTTGTGTCACATTTCTTCACATGCACAGTCAGGGCCAGAGCATGCTGCAGTCTTAGAATACTGTTCTGGTTTTGCATGAGTTATAATCACAATCTCAATAAACAACCTGAGCTCCTTGCTGTTAGCCAAAGATCAAGTAGAACAGAACTTCACAGAAGGGCTGACCTGACATGAACTGGACCACTTTAACCTGCTGCATCAGAGGAGCGAAGTCCAAGTTGGAGAGACTTTGAGATGATGGGTTGTTCCTCCGAAGTAAGGGTGTACTAGAAAATAGAATAGCAAGAGCAGGTGGGGTGCTTTTTAGGCACAGCATTCTCTGCTGTTGATTGGTTACAGTCTTAGAATTAGCAAACTTTTATGCAAATTAGTGCCAAGAGCATTAAACATTACTGTGGAAGTGAAATAAATTACTAGTGTTTTGTACTTAAGTGATATGTTGTTAGGTAATGTGAACATTGAACCTTCATCTCTTAATCTAAGTAGAGTTTCACCTCTAAACCCACAATACAGTTATATAACTTTGTTACTTAAGCCTATTTCTCTATGGTTGGTTTTTTGTTCCAAACCGTCACTGTGGTTACCTCCTTGACTTGAACGTTACATAGAACTCTATGAGGAACCCTGTTTTAGACTGCTCGGCACTGGCCAGTACCTTTTTTAGTCACGGGAATGTTGTGATAATTATTGAGTATTTGGGGAAAAAGAAAACAACTCCAAGAAACCTTTGATAAATGGTGGAGTGGAGAAGAGGGAAGGAGAGAGGGAGAGAGAGATAGAAGATAGAAATATAGAGTAAGATGCAGCAGCTGGAGAGGTGGGCCCAATATTTCAATGGACTTGAGTAGACAAGATGGGAAAATGCCCATAAATTTCTAAGTGATTCCTGGACTCTGGGTACTTGCTCAGGGATATTAGAGCTCTCCAGGGGTTCTTTATCCACTGGGTGAAACATGTGAATTATTTTCACTTTGGTACATGGTGATTATCTACAAGGCTCAAAAGGTAGGTCAGGTTTCTTTTACTTAAGAAAATAAGTTACATCTTTAGTGAATCTCTTTAGTTTTAAATGGTTCCTGAAATTCCTTCCAAGATCATGGATTAGACCGTGAAAACTTGGAGAAAACATACTATGAGACAAGCTGACAATTTTACTTGAAATTTAAATTCCCAAGCAAGATCCCTAAGGGACAAATATTAGAACTTCGTTAGGTGGTTCTGGGGAAAGGGTATAAAATAGGAACTAATATTTGAAATGCTTGAAAATTCTATGTAATTAATTAATTTCCAGGTTCAAATTTTATTCTCAGGGTTTCTCTGTACCTAGACACAACTCTGGCAAAGTCAAGAAATGTTGCTTGGTTGAGGAGGCCCTGCAACTGGGAAAGGGAAAGGTGTAGTGATATTCTAAATATATATCAAAAGCTTTCCAGGTGCGTATGAATTAGTATTTTCTTACTTTCTTTTTTTTTTGTTACACTATCTGATAAACAAAAACGTTCAAAATCATTCTCCTGACTTTAAAAATGTATTTTTCTAAGTTTTTATTTCCCCCCTCCCTCCTTCTTTTGTTTATTTATCTATTTCTCATCTCTGGATTGAATGAATAAATGAATAAAAAGCTGAATGTTTAAACAGGCCTATTTTAAACAAAGTCAACTGCACTTAGAAAACAACTGAACAGCTAGATGGAAGGCAGGCCCTGTCTCAAAGGCATGATCTTTTATTTTCCTGTTGCTTTCTCATTATCCTAGAGCTAGAAATAGAGCCCTCTCTCCAGTCACCCATTTCTGGGAAGACTTGGTGGGGAAAGACAAGGTCTCTGAGCTCCTGTTGTGTTAACCTGAATTCAGTGTTCAAATACCTTTTTTGGTAAGGATCAGCCCGATTTTCCAAGAGACCTGATTTCTACCCACTGGACATTATGATTGTTTTGCAAGTACTAGAAAACAGCAGAGAAATATTTCATTATTATTATTTATTTTTTAGTATGTGTTTGTGATACATACTAAATGCATTCATCATGGAGAATTGGTATGTATACATATAACATCTTGGTCCTTTTTACTTCTTTCCTTGCTCACATATTCCATCAAATACACAAAGGATACAGTGATCAAACAAATTAATTCAGCCTTCCAAAATCTTTAAGAACCATTTATAATTTTACTGAGGTAGAAAATAGCTAGGCAGTTCTTAATTATCTTTGCCCTGAGGAAAAACCAATAGATAGCCTTCAAATTTCTTTTTAGATAATATCATAGATTTTATAATACACATACTAATAAACAAAGAAATAAAAGAATGACAACCACAGGAGGGAGATGGAGGAAGAAAATTCACTAGCTAGCTGCTCTACAAACTAGGTGGTTGGCCCCAGAATCATTTTTGTTTGGCAAGAGTACTTTTAAAATTAAATCCTTGATGTTATATGAATATTAAAAAGCTCATACTCTGCTGAGATTAACATGAGTGCAAGATGGCTTTGTAAGAAGATAATCCACTCAGAGCGAAAGAGCCGGGTGATGCAGTCAGGTTTTCTGATGGAGATACCCTGATGAATAGACACTATTATATCTCTCACTTGCAGTATTTGTTCCTGTCTTTGTCCTGTTTTGGAGCAGCTGATCTTTATATTTCCTTGGTTATTAAATAACTTGATTTTTAAGGGTTTCAACAAATTGAGACAAATATGTCATAGACCCTGTGCACTTTGTACTTTGATGCCATGCTATGCTCGCCATCTGAAAGTACAAGGGAGGGAGGCTCTCTTGCTACAGTAAAAATAGAAGCAAAAATATAAATGTACATCTAGGTGACACAATTCTTTCTTCTAAGCCAGAACACTGGCTAAAAGGGAGTCGATTGGCTGGTCTTGGTGGCACATCCCTGTAATCCCAGCACTCAGGAGGCTGAGGCAGGAGGATTGCTGTGAGTTTGAGGTCAGGCGGAGCTACAAAGTGAATTCAAGGCCAGACTGAACTGTATAGTGAAACCTTGTCTTAAGAAAGAAAAAAAGAAAGAAAGAAAGAAAGAAATGAAAGAAAGAAGGTGAATTAGTTATATGTGGATATTTAAGGGCATTGTTTCATGGTATGAAATAAAAATAACTTCAATTTTAATTTATAAACAGCACGTTTATAAAAAACTAGTTTTGCAAACCGTGATTGATTTTAAATATATTTCACATTCAAATAGGGTATGTCATGATGGAGACCTTAGGAAGACTTGTTTGAGGAATGTAAAACATGGCAATAAATTTTCTTCTCTGGCCAGATTGCTGTGACATTATTTGTGGAAGCCCTAAAGCTGAAGTTTCTTTAAAAATTATTTTCAAACTGCTTGAATCCCCAACCTCCCACCAGCCCCCAACTGGCTAATTCTTTTTTTTTAACTGTTCAGTTTTTTTTTTTTTCATTTTGAAGAGAAAAAAGAAAGAACAGAAAAATTAAAAAGCAATCAAACAAACAAACAAACAAACAAAACCCAAAAGCCAATTGACGACAACAACATCAATAACAATAACAACAACAAAAACAAAAGCAAGATACAGGATTTCAAAACAAGATGATAAGAATTTAACTATGGGTGTTAAATTGCATATTGTTATCTTCAAAATAGTTGCTCAGGTTACCAGACACAGGCTTGCAAAATTGATCAAACAAAATGATTTCCCTTCGCATAGTTTCTTTCCCTTTCACTATATCTATTATAAATTTTGGATCTTATTTACTTTCAGTTTCTTATACCAGCAACACAATATGGTGTTTACACATGTGAATCTGATTTATTTCACTTATGAGTGTGGCTTCTAGTTGCATCCATTTACCTATGAAAGCCTCTAGTCTGTCCTTTTTTATAGCTAAATAGTACTCCGTTGTATAAAAATATCACAACGTTTTTATCCATTGCCCAGTTGATGGCCATATGAGTTGTTTCCAGGACCTGTCTATTACAAATTGTGCAGATACAAACATGTATGCACATATATCACTCTGGTATGACATTTTCAATTCTTCTGGGAAAATACATAAAAGGGAAATAGCTGGATTGAATGGAACCACTAATCCTAATTTTTTGAGATATATCCACACTGATTTCCATAGTGGTTTTACTAGTCTGCGTTCCCACAAAAAATGTAGAAGGATTTTTCCCCACAACCCTTCCATATATGGCTAATTCTTGATGACGCTATTTCAAAGGAAACCCAGGACTGTGATGTGACATATATTTGCACATATGTATGTTAAAAAAGGAAAAGGATATGCAAAGGCAAGAAAAATAAAATTCATTTTAAAATTTCTTTGTTTGCTCAGAAAAATATTTGGCTATAAATATAAGTAATGTATTAACCTATTTTGTTCTTTCAGTCAAAATTAAGCATTTTCTCTGTTCTGTATTGTTTGTTATTAATCCAATATTAACCATGTTTGCTTTCACAGTATGAGGTGGAATATTATTGCACATGTGCACATCTTTACAGCTTCATAGTGATTCCTTGGGAAGCAAGACCCGTATTTCAGTGATTTTACTTCCAGGATCCTCGGCCAATAAGCATAGCAGGAGAGACTGACATTATGGGTGCATGATAGAAATGGGAACAGAGAACAAAAGGAGGGCACCACATGGGAGGGCATTTATTCCACCCAAGGTGGGAACTGAGTGATGGAAAGGAAAATACTACCAAGTCCACCAGGTGGCTGGGAGGAGATGGCATCCAGGTGGTGGCAGTAGCCGTGGGAGTCAGTGTGGAGGCAGAAAAACAGGCTGGAGTGTTCTGACAACTCTGCACGCACAGTGTGATGAGGTGGGCGGGTCGGGGTCATGGCGAGAGCCTGCGAGTGCTTCAGTGGGCATCAACATTCCCTAGTATGCAGTGGGGGCACAGAAGAGGGACTCTGGGGAGGAGTCCTGAGGTCAGAGTTTTGTTCTGAAGACATCACCCTGGCCTTATCCTGGGTCCTCCGTGACAGGAGAGACAGGAGCAGGTGAGAGAAAGTGAGTGCTCACAGAAGGGAAGGATACGAGGGGTAGGGAGGAGGGCAGAGGGCAGACATGGAGCCCTTTTCATCCCTGAGTTCACTGACCTGTCATCTTGGTCTGGTGATCTGAGTGCCTGATTTGCTTATGTCAATCATCAAGGAAGGGCAAAATGTTGTTCTCCTTGTTTATTGATTTTTGTGTTTATGAGTTAATCAATAAAAATGTACAGATAACACAATTCCCACTCTCTGTACATTTATATGCAGGATATCACAGCAAATCACATCACAGATGAAGAGGGCTCTCCACTCTCTCTGAAAAGCAAGCAGGTGCTGGATCAGAGATGCAGGATGGGATCAGTTAGAATTAGACATTTCCTGAAAAAGTCCACTCAGGACATTGAGAGTGGTGGATTAGTTTAACTGCTTTACCTCCTTCGTGCTTGGGAGTGTGGCATTTGAGTGGGGTAGGAAGGAAGGGAGTGAGGATCAGGCAACCAAAAGAGCTTTGCAAGGAACTCGCTCCTCGCTGTCTTCCTCCCACTCTCAGGATCTCTCCAGGAGCTGTGGTTCTCTCTTTTCTGGTTTTCCTAATCCCCCCGACCCGCAGGCCGTGCGCTGGCAGGCAGAGGGCTGAGCCTGCCGAGTGCAGTGCCCACATCCTGCGCTGCCCTGGCTCCTGCCGCTGGAATCTGGTTATTAGTAAAACCCTAACTCCTCCCCAGAGCTCCAATGCTCCTCACCACCCTGCCGTGCTGTGTGCCAATAGTCATACTTTAAAAACATTTTCGGGATTTAAAGTATTATCACATGCAAGGAACCCATGGCTTGGATCTCTGAACCACGGCTTCCCTTCCAGGGGAAATAGCAGTCAAGATTGAATCAGTTGGGCATCATTTCAGGAAAATCTTTCAATTTCCCAGGAGAAGAGAGACTGTGGGAAAGAAAAAATATCTAAGAGGGTATAGAGACTATCTTTCATTTAGCAAGATAAAAGCCAATCTGCTTAATGAAAAATAGCACATTCTCAGGACTGGAAGGGACAGGGATGGATTTGTTCAGTGGCTGTGAAAGGAGACTTGAGTCGTGGTGATGCTGTCTCAAGGCAGTGGCATAGCAAGCAGAAATGGCACAGCGTAGCACAGACTCCGGAAGCCTCAGACAGGCACCGCTTACTGGACCTAGACTGCAGACTCAGTTTCTCTGCTCGTGAAGTTATATAGTATGTTATCTAGTTGGGAGTAAACTCACAGTAATCATTACAGAATGTAGTGTTAGAAATAGCAAATATTTCCCTAAAAAATAAAGTTAAGAAATATATTGCTCCAAATCTGTTAACTTCTAGGACTTTACTACCTTCTTCATAAGCAGAAATAGCCAGATGAAGAACTATAATTCTAATGTTCATTTCTTTCTAAGGAGAAGGGCAGGTTGGATTCTATCTTTGATTCCTGTCTCTAAGTAGAGCATTCAAATTCTTAGGCTCCATTCATTAAATTGTTGGAAATTTCCAACTAATTCACTTCTCTGGAACTTAGCTAGATGGGTCAAAATCCACTTCTACCACCATACCCTGGATGCAATTCTAATGAGGAAATGAATGTAGCAATTTTTTTCACTTGTATGATTTTTAAAGCTTGTGTTTTGATTTCCTTTATGAGAGAAAATATTTTATAGTACAACACAAACAAGTTATAACAATGTTAAGAAAGGACAAGCTTTACACACATAAGATAGACTTTCTGTGCTCACATTTGGTGGCTAACTGGGTAGTTATGCTCGCTAGGGAGGATTTGCTATGATTTGCAGTACAACTGAGTCAATGACAGTCCAAGAAGTAGTTTCCACTGCTTTGTAACAATCTGGTAGTTGATTAAAGAAATTCACACTTGCTATCTAAGGCAGGCAGAGTTAAAAGATATAATTGCTCCCAAGCTAAGTATACTTACGATGAAAAATAAACTGGTTCATTGAAACATTGTTTATAATAGGAAAAATTGGAGATAATTTAAATATTGGAAGTAGTTAAACAGTGACTTATTCACTCAGTCAAATGTCATAAAGGTGGAGGTAGTAACTTAGAAAAATGTCCGTGTTATAGAAGGTGGAGATTATGATAGAATCATATATAAATCAGAATTTTACTTTGGTAAAACTCAAGCAACATGTCTAAACACATATATATCTGTTTGTATATTAGTACTCATACAAAAACACATGTATCTTCCAAGATATGGCAGTGTGGTATGTATACATGTTTAAGAGTGGATAAATACCTGTGGAAATAAAATTTAAAAGGTGGCATTGTATATTTTTTCTTTTCTATGCCACTGTAGTACATATATATTATGAAGCATTAGACATTTAACAGTTAGTAATAAAAAAGGAATGTTACCAACTAAATAGATGAATTTCATCAAAATATGTGTATTTTAAATCACCCTGAAGTTGATATTTTATTTAATGCCACTATGTAAACATAGATGTGTCTGAGCCAGGGCCAGAGTGCCTGACAATGATGATTTGGTGATTTTGAAGTCTTCATATTCATAACTTTAATGATTTGTTTTTCATTTAAGAGAATGCACTTCAGTACTCTACCTGAGTAATCCAGCAGTTGAAGTTGTGTATTCCAGCACCCCAGAATAACTGTCATTAACCAGTCAAAATTTATTGGCTATGACTTTCTAAACATGTTTTTATTGCCTGGTGTAAATATTTTGACAATAACTTTAGTGCATTCATAATGTTTTACATAACAAAAATAACAGGTGCAGCGAAAAGGAAAGCAAGTTGCTGGAGGACACATACTCAGTCGTGTATACCTTGACTTTAAAGTGTATTGTCCTTGTTACTGCTGTTGCAGTGTAGCTGGTTGCTATGGATGATATCAGACAATTAAAACCCTCTTTGGGAATAAAGTAAAAACTCTACTCAGATGAACTCAGGAAGCCATCAAGTGCTATTCTCAAAACCATCCCTTCCTAGGGCTGTCACCATCTTACACTGTGGGTGATACATTCCCTAGAGATTTGTTGAGCATATGTTATTAGTGGGCAGGAGGAGGTAAGGAGTGTTACAGGAAACCAGGAACTCAGTTTTGCTGATTCACATATCATAGGCAGTGCTAACAGGCACTTGAGTCTACTACATACTCCTACAGACAAAAGGAGATATGCTGGAAGGGATATGAACAATTGCTAATTTAGGAAGAACAAATTACCCTTGCAGTCTGACAGGGCCAGAGAATATAGCCAACTCCTTTTGGCAGGAAGATTTTTTTCCTTTTAATGGATGCATTTGGAAATACAGACTGAAGTGCACTTGTGCTTGAAGCAGAGACTATGAAATGGTTTTCTAATTTTCATAATAAAATCATTGGGAAATCAAGGAAAGTGATTCGCTCATCATCGCCAGAATTGCAGAGCTACAGTTTCTGTTAGGATAAGTAACCAAACCATAAATGTTTCAGGTTATTTATCATCATGTGAAATCAGTCTAAAAATAAAAGTTGAAGAAAAACCAAGGTCAATAGAATCCAAAATGTATTTTAACTGTTTTGGGGTAGAAATGTGAGACAGGAAGAGAAGCATGTCTCTAACATTAAGTGGAATAAAAATCCTTAGAAAATTGTTTCCATTGCACTCATGTAGGTAACTATAGAGAACAGTTTACTACAAATTAATGAATCCAATGTAAAGTACAATGCATTTTCTATTTTGGAGCTATTCATTTTATAGTTTTATGAAAATAAGATAAATGAGCTTTCTGATTCAATATGGGTTATGGTCTCCCCTGCCTGCTTCTCTTCCTTTTTCCTTCTTCTCCTTGTAATTTTATCTCAGTTCTCATAAAAAAATCTTTAATCTTTAGAAACAGTAATTTTAGTTAATCTTATAGTCGATATTGCAAAGCAAATTAATAATCATCAGCATTTCATTTACTCATTGATTTTTATGATAGACATGCATTTTATACTTTATGACTTTAATTACTAGGCTTATAGATTCTTGCTCTTTACAATTATTCGGTACAATTAACAGCATGACATATTTACTGCAGAAAATGTCCAGTAAGTTTCTGCTGGTTGTTGAGGTAGTGTTCCTTAGTTCTGACTTGGGATGCCCTTGTTCTTCAACATTCTTACAGTATTGAAAAAAACGTAATAAAAACTCAAACACAAATGACAGATAACAGACCCACTGCTGACTGAGGACACAAAACACTGTTTGTGGAATGAGAGCTCAATACTTGTGAGTAGACGGAGACTATTCAATGTTTAGATACCAGTTATACAGGGTATATATAATTATGCTAGGCTTGATAAAGCTAAGAGGTATCAAGTCTCCCCCCACTCTGGGAACTAGTTTTGGAGAACTAACCCATTTTCTGTGGAATGCCAGCAGTAGCTCTCCACTCTGAATGGAGATGGTATGTCATTGAACTTGAGTCATTCTCAGAACCCTGCAGCAGAAATCAAGTTGTCTGATTCTGACATGCCTGGTAGGGCTTATGAGGAAAAAATTCATCAATTCTGTATTGCTATATGGACTGCTGAGCATTAGAAGTTTAATTCTATGTGTCAATTTTATAATAACTATTTCTATAAATATACAAAATACATTTTTAGTGACTTCAAGTAAAAGGACTGGATGGGCCAATTTAGATTCTTTCAGGAAGAACTCTCTTTTCTGGCTCAGCAGCAAATCACAGAATTAAATGATGTTCCCAAGGCTGATTCACATGTGTTTTTTAGACTTTATAATATAAATTTCCTCTACTCAGTTTGAAAAAGTGACTTTCCTGGGGTGGATGTGTGAGATCCTTGAGCCCTTAAATATGCTCCTTTTCACTTTAGGTTTAGGGTTACATTGATGGAGGGGAAGTTCTCTACCTTGAGGAGATTACTTATTTGGGAGTTTCTGTTGGCAAATTTCATCTATTGAAGGTAAGTAAAATACTGTGTTCTAGGCAAGTGAAGACTTCCAAAATGAGAATGACATAAATATTTCCCCTGTAATTTAGTATCAAAAGTGGGAGGCAAACTTCTGAACACTCAATTACAATACAGTATAATCAGAAGTACAATACAGGTAAAATTGCATGAAGAAGTAAGAAAATAATTCACCTTAAGTTCATCGGGATTTTCCATTTCTAAAAGCAAGATTCTTTACCAGGTTAGTATGTGTAAAAGGTCCGGGCATAAGCGTTTCTTAAAATCTTCTTTTAATGCAATTTTTTACTGGCAAGAAAATAAGGAAATTCCTTGAAGACCAGAAAAACATTTTCAGGGGGTACAGAAATTGACTTTTGTAGTGTTATTGGAACATAACTTACATTTTAAAATACATTGGGCATTTCTGAATATTGGATATATTAGGCCTTAAAGAAAGTCTCAAAAGTTTTTGAAAGAAAGATAATGTACCTATTTTTTATGAGTTCAATTAAATTAGATAACTTTCAGTGTTCTAAACATTCAGAAAATTAAAAACACACTTTCAATTCAAAAAACAATTAATAAAAATGAGGAAGTTGGAAATGAATAGGGACAAAAATATTATGTTGAAACTTAAGAGTTATAGCTAACACTATGCTGAGATCAATTTATAGCTTTAAATCTTGTGTTGAAAAGAAGAAAGGATAAAAAATGAGCTAATCATACAATTTCAAAATTGTGTGGGGGAGACTTCAAGGAAACTGAAGAGACAGAAGTTGATGAAGCAGAAATCAAAGCCACAAATAAGAATATCATAAAAATTTTGCTTCTAAAAGTGTAATAAATACGGAATATTTCTGTGAAGATTTATCAAGAAAAATAGAGAATTTACAATTAAATAATAGTAGCAATTAAAAAGAGACTGCTTCCATATGTATGGCATTATGGGATTTGATAAATGAGAAAAAACAAGAAGTCTGGAAGGTGAGAGGGATCATGGATGTGTCTATAGTCACAGGAAAAAAACTCAGTAAAATGACACATTCATTCATTCATGGTTTAACAAACAAATGAAGCTGTTGTAGACAGATGATCATTATCAACTAAAAAAATTCTACAACATTTTCTTCCTTTCTCAGAGATCTCGTTTTCTTCTAAAAATGAACTTTCTTTTTAAAAAGGAGGATGAGGAAAAGCTGTTAGTATATGTCTTTTCCTCTAT
The DNA here is from genome assembly GCA_004363535.1 of Dasyprocta punctata. Lineage (NCBI taxonomy): Eukaryota > Metazoa > Chordata > Mammalia > Rodentia > Dasyproctidae > Dasyprocta > Dasyprocta punctata. Next base: position 36,130 of record RJWM01012211.1, on the reverse strand, counting down.
AACATATGGATTTTTCTATAAATAAAAATACAAATATGCACAGTCACACAAAGAACATCTATTGAAAGGCAAGAATGTATTGCCCAATAGTAAAGAACATGACTTCTGTAGGCAAATTGCTAAATTAAAATCCTGGGGTTATATTGATTTGAGGCAAACTTTCCTTCCTTCCCTATTCCTCAACTCTGTCATCTATAAAATCACCAAGTAAGATAGTGCCTACCTTACTGGGTTGTTGAGAGGACTGAATGACTATATACCTGTGAAGCATATTGGGAAATGCCTGGAAGATTGCAAATTCCATGCACTTATTAAGTATGTAGTGGCTATGATTCTATAGTAAACAAAATGTTAACATATTGCTCTTTTAGTGGACATTTCATGGGTTATTCTTATTTGAATTATTCTTATTATTCTGTATATTTCAAAAATTCTACCATATTTTACTTTTATAACCAGAGCCATGTGAAACATGTGTATGCACACACACTGCTCACATGTAAACCACAAAAACTCAAGCTTTTTGGTTGGAGTCGGCTGGTGGACTTTCCTGGAAAGAAGCTTCAGTTGTAGGTAGAACATCACTACTGAGAGCTTTGCTCCGGCTGACCAGGTAAACACAGCTGTTTCTCCTGAGGCAGCACAGGAGAAGCACTGAGTCTTAAACGCCTGTCATTGCCTCACGACTGTTCTCTGTGAGCAAAGGTAATGCCAAGTGCAAACAAAAGGCTCTTCTCAGGCATTCTTTAACAAAGATGCATTGGAATCACTCTTGATGCTCCCAGTCTAAGGAGGTTCAGTCTGTCCCTAGAGATTCTGATGCACAGATCAGAGTGGGCTCTAGACCTGAGACACTGTTAGACACCAGAATGGTGGACAGCAGTCTTATTCTATTTCCACTCAACTTTTCCCAACATGCTGGCTCAGGAAGCCCTGGGCTACTGTGCATCAATGATACACAGAACTTCCTAATTAATTTTAAATATATACATAATGCCTACATAACTCAGTGGGCCAGGAAATGTTCTACTTTAGGAAATGGGAAAAACACCAGTAAAACTAATAAAGGTCTTCAGTCTCAGAAGTTAATTTTCACATTGAGAGTTAGAAAAGTAACAGATTAACATGTGTGATAATTACAGTGCATAAAATGTGCTCTTTAAGGAGGAAATAAGCAAGATAATATGATAGAGTAATGGGAGTGGAGGTTTTAGACAGAGCTCGGTGAGAGCTATGACCAGCAGGATCTTTAGAAAATAGGAGGAGAGGGAGTGGGTCATGCTTAGAAAAAGGTGAATATTTTCCAGGCCAAACGTTGCATAGGAAAGATCTCAGCATGTTCAAGGTTAGTGTCTGGAACATAATGTAAAAGGGATGGAGCAGGATAAGTAGGAAGCTGGAGAGGTGGATGCCTAGAGATTTGCTGCCAAGACAAGGAATTTGGGCTTATTTAAATGTAACATGGGGTCGGGGATGTAGTTCAGTGGCATAAGCACCTGCTGGCAGTTTTATTCCTGGTTAAAAAAAAAAAGGTAAGTGTAACATGGACCCATGGGAGACTTTTAAAGAGGGGTAGAGTGGAGTGATATAACAAAATTTACAGTTTCAGAGATTACTCTGGCTTACTGGTAAGTAGGTAATATTGCAAGTGAAGAAACTAGGAGGAGGGTACTGTCATGTCCTAGGTGATGACAGCTTGGACATGGCTGATAGCAGAGGAGATGGTGAGAGGAATGCTGAATAGGGGTTTCTTTGGAAGCAGAAGATAGCTAAGATGTTTGTGGCAGATTCAAGCACTCTGAACCATTTTGTGGCAGGTGTAGATCAGGCTATTGTGCCCAAAGCCATTGCAGGACCTTCTTTCTGTAAAGGTAAATAGAAAGAATGGTGGCTCATCTCACAGGTTCAAAATGCAAGTCTATTTGTTTTATTAGGCAATTGGAATATCTATCACTATTGCATCTGTCTTGCTGCCTGTAGCTGATGAGACACGTTTCTGCCAAGTGATCAGTTATCAGCTGATAAGAGAAATCTATGTTCTGAACATAGTTAGGGTTACCTCCTAGCCTCTTATGTCAAAGGTAGAGTAATTTCTGAATTCATCAGTCCCAACAGATCTGTGTTAGGTGTCGGGCCAGCTGCTCTTGAGACATCCGTGGAGGAGCTAGTTTTTCCCTGAACAGAAGAAGTGAGGGTCCGGGACTCACTTACATCTCAGAGGATTGTTCTGTCTCAAAGCCAAGTTGAATACAGGTCAGAGTCCTCTTCTCTCTGCTCCTCATCTACATGGTTGGAGTCTTCTTGAGTTCAGCTCAGGCTTTTGGGATAACTCCAAAAAATCATGGTTGTACCCTACCCAGAGAATGAGGTTGGGGAAGAGAGTATGATGCAAAAGCAGGAGAGTCAAATCAGGGATGGAGTTAGTGCAAACCTCATTTCCTCATTTCCTATCTGGAAAAATGTGAAGTAATGCAGACTGTCATATGGGGTAGGTATGTATAACAGAGTAGAACATTCCTAATTGCATAGTCTTAAAGAATACGTATTCTGGTATGTAAATCAAGGGTCACACATATTGCCCTCAGCATTAGGAGGGACATTTGCACTTTACACGCATACTAGTTACAGGTTATGTGGATCCTCCTAGTCGTATGATTCAAATTCTTTATCTTACCTGCAACAAAAAGTTTTATGAAGGACACAGAACCATTATGTTTATGGCTTTGTGTTAGGGGTCAGGAATAAATTTAGAAGCAATTTGAAGATATGAGTGCTGTAATCATACATTTTATCATTTAAAAATATCACAGGAATGTTGATATAAATGTGGTAAGAATGCTATCCTGCAAAAAAATTATTTAGACTCCCTTGAAAAGTGAGTTTTAGAAGAACCCATAAAGATGAACTAATTATCTATACAGTAAAACATTTTGTGTTCACTGAATAATAAGCCATCAATATAAGAGTATAATTTCAGAAATGTTAAAATGTGAAAACTGATACATTTGAATTTGATACTACTTTCATTAATACCTTCATTAATACTTTTTGTAAATGTTGTTAAATACACAAAGAATGTCAAAACAATATTCTTCAAAATGTTCAGAGAGACATATCCTTTAAAATTCTAAGATACCTCTAAGAGAGGAGAGTGAGACAAGAGAGATAAAAATAAATTTTTATTCCACATATTTTCATGTTGTTTGAATTTTTTAAAATAAGAGTGCATTTAGGTAATGTGTGCACATGCACTGGGAGTGTGTATGTGTCTATAAAATGACTCTGATTCTCATGGATAGTGTTATGTGTAGATTTTGCAAATTGTTAATCAAAAAAATTTTGAGTATGGGACAAATAGCCTCATGGACCCTCATTTTATTATGCATGACAGGCTCATAATTCACAGAAGGTCAGAGCAGTTTTCTGTTTGTACTGCAACTGCACATTCCTACCTGCTGTGAATTAAACCCAACTTTCCTGCTGGGTAGTGTTGATTCAGCTTGGCCATCTGGAGCCATCCAACATTAGCAACCTAAATGGAATAATGCTGCTTTGCTCTGGGTCTGCCTCTACTGGCAGCAAAGTTTATGGTATATGGTGTTAATTGCATTCTCTTCATAAAGTAGAAATCCTGTAAGCACGGGAATGGGTGGAAACGGTTGAGCTCAATTGGCAGCCAAGATTCATGATAAAGGTGACTTTCTTGGAGTTCATCTGGTGTCTCACTTGGGAGAGGAGAGTATCCAGATTCAGGTCAGCAGGCAAAATGTTTGTGGGCAAAGAGAACACCAGGCGAAGGAGGCCATAAATTCCAGGAAGTAGTCTGCCTTATTATTCATGAATCCTATTGCTTCTGAGAACATTCTGTTCCATGTGCACAGTTGGCTTAGTACAAATTCCAAAGCTATTTTTTTAATTGCTTAGAATCTCATTTTCAGTGTAGGCAGATAAGTAAGTTGATAGTTAAACATTTGTAAACCAATACATTCAATGAAATCTACCCATTGGCCACATAACCAAAGGATACCACACTGCTTCAGAGTTAGTGAAGAAAGAAGTATTCTCAAGTCCATTGGTAAAGAATACGCATCCACTTACTCATTCATTTCTTCCTTTATTCAAGAAATAGCTTTAATATCCACCACTGTATATGCAGGACACTGCTAGGAGCACACACTTTCAAGAAGAGATGGACCACTCCACTCTTTGTAGTGTTTACATATACTAGTGAAGTTAAAATATAAAAAACAAAAAATTGAAGAAGTGATTATAGATTGTGGCAGTGGTTTGAAGGTTATAAACAGGGTGACATGACAGATAGCAAGTGGGAGTGGAGGCAAGCAAGGTTTCCCCGGGGAGGTGTCACTGGAGCTTTCTGCTGACTGGTGCAAGCAATTAAGCAGCTGTGGAAAGAGCCCTTCCTAAGTCCAGAAACCTGGCAGGTCTCTGCCCTTACAGACACATGGACTTTATCTGTGCAGCTATCCTATCTTCTGTGATCACTTTCTGCATCTGCAAAAGGAGCAATAAGGGAAGCTAAATAATTACTCATCAACTGACTAAAGAAGAATAGCTTTTATGTGAAAGTTCATGTAAACTATAAAGAAATACACAGCAATAGACCTACTTGAGCTTTCTAATAACTCTTCTATGTAGGTGAGGTAAGGATTAAAACTAGTTGCATAAGGAACCAAAGCCAAGTGCAGTCCTCTGCTGGACTGGGGACAGCCAGACCCAAACCATTCCCTGTTAGTCCGCACCATTTGCAGACTGTGGAGGGGAGAGAGAATAAGGCCACACCAGGAAGTAAGCCCCATCTGGGGACCAGTGTCATGCATAGGCCTCTGCTGGACTCGGGACAGCCAGACCCAAGTCTCTCCCCATGAATCAGTACCATTCACAGACTGCAGAGGGAGAGAACAAGGCCACATCAGGAAGCAAGCCCTGTCTGGGAACCAGCACCAAGCACGGGCCTCTGCCAGACAGGGGACAGCCAGACCCCAGCCCCTTCTGGCGCCCGGACTGGCAAACAAGAAGTACCAAACCCCCTTCTTCTGTAAGCAACCGGCTGAGCTGGAGAAACACAGGCTGTGATGATAGCTATCGAGGTGAAATGCAATAGGATGCCTGTGGTGCTTTGGTGTTTCACTGACCTTGCAGGTCTAGGGTCAGTGGTCTAATCATTATTTCAGAGGATAGTGGTACACAGTGTGGCATCTAGGGGATATCTCTTTCTGAGGGTTTTAACCTTGAAGTCCTATATCATTTTCATTGTTTTATTGGTTTGGGTTTTACTTTCTTTTGTTTTGTTTGATAATGTTAAATCTGATGGCATGAGCTATTTCAAAGTTAGCAAGATATATTACGGTAGCCGTTTTGAATTTACTATTGGCTTTTTTGAAGTCCTTTATTGCACTCATTGTTTTGTTTTTATTGGTTCTATTCTATTCTGTTCTGTTTGATTTTTACTATGTCTGAAAATATCTGCAGCTATTTTGAAGATAACAAAAGGCATTATGGTAAATATTGTTGATTTTGTAATGTTTTGAAGTTCTGTATCACTTACGCTAGTTTATTTTGATTGGTTTTATTCTGTTTTATTTTCCTTGGTTTTATCCTCTTTAAAATAAAATTTAAAAAATTAAAAAAATTAGTTGCATACTGGCAGTATTGGTTGCATAATTTGTGGTATGCAGTGTGAAACGCAGATGTAGAGCTCTCGTTAACAGACAATTGAGAATGTAGGACAGCAGTAGCAGAGCTTTGAACCAAATGTAGGGCTCTCCTGAGCCTGGGCCCTATGTGCATGGACAAGTTGTATAGTCACGAAGGCTGGCCCTGAATACTGCACCATCTTCAGATTTGGCTGTAGGAGTGTGTTGTTTTGGGTTATCTTTATATGCAAGAATCATGTTTCTGAAAAATAGTAAATTGTTAATTAGTAGTCTTTATTCATGCAACCATACCATTAAATCTTATCTCAGGAAATCTGTTCTGATTTATCATTTGGTGCTTTCTACCCACTTCTTCTTTCAATAATTTAAAAACTTGGGAGAGAACTGAGAGGACCAAAACTTTTTCCAAAAATTTGTGGCAGTTGAGTTTCTCTTCTGTAAATTGTCTTGAGAAATGACTTTCATGCAGGAAAGAGCTCTTGGTTTGAAATAAGAACCCCTAAATGTGAATCATGGTTCTGCAACTTAAGATTTTTGTGACCTTGAATAAATTGCTTTGTCTCTCTGAATTCATTTTCTTCTGCAAAACTGAAGAAATGCTGTTGCTTTAGCTGTGATTTGGCTGGATAGTAGATAAGAACAGTAGGAATCTCATTCATTCATTTGTGTGCATTCATAATTTGATGATGATGTGTTTGGCTGCCTTAAGAGAGAAATGATTACATCAAGCGTTTAGCTGGTCCACATTGAATTTCCTCACTTTGTCATGATAGTGTCGTGCCACCATCACCTATGTCAAGCATTCATTCAACAGACATTCCTCATTTCCCCTTCCTCACAGCCACCTGAGACAATTGCTTTGCTTTTCTCTCTATAGGTTTACCTCTTTGAATATTTCATACGAATGAAAATGTGCTTTAGAATATAGCTATTTCCTTTTATGTCTGACTTCTCTTGCTTAGCATAGTATTTTAATGGTTCATCTATGTTGTGGCATGTCTCAGTATTCATTTCTCTTAATGGCTGAATAAGTTTCTACTTCCTGTGTATGCTGTAATAGTTTGTTTATCTATTTATCATACATTGATGGACTTTTTTTTATCTTTCCAGCTATTGAACAGTGTTGTTATGAATGTACACACATTTGTTTCAGTTGAAACAAAATGTTCATTTGTGCATGTTTTTCTTTTCAGTTCTTTAGGGTAGATTCCAAGGAGTCAAGTTTCTGGGCCATATGTAATTCTGTATTTAACCTTTTCAGGAAAAATACATGCAATTTCAAGTCAAATAGGTAATAATACAGATTATTGTAAAATAGAGAAATAGCAAGAAAATATTTTATTTATATTTTTCTTGCCTTTCTGCCCCTGTTGCTAATTATTGATTGTTGCTGCTTTGGGACTGACTGACCAAAATTGAGGATTTGGACTTGAGACTTACGATGCTTGATCAAAGCATTTTCCCAAAAGAAAGCTCTAATGAATAAGTGGGTGTTAGAGTATAATTCTAGAATATGTGAGCCAAATTGTATTCTGTGTCTCCATTTTCTACCATTCATTATGTGAGCTGATTGCCTTTAGTAAATCCTGAGTCAGTCTAGTGAAGAGAGCAATTAACCAAGGTTAGCGAACATCACTGAAATGCGAGTAAATGAAAGAAAGTGAGTCATGCACTAGTGTGATTTTATGACTGTTGCAAAGGAGGGGCAGATCAAATGTATAAAACTAAACTACAGGGAACATTTGAGTGGCTAAATCATATGTCTGAGTGAATATACTCCTTACATGATTGTCTCTAGGTTTTGGTCAAACTTTTCTCTTTGTGCTGGTCTGGTGGTGATGTCTCTAAATATCAAATGAACTCAATTGTGGCATACATAGGAAAGATTAGAGAGCAGCAAAGTTCCATTTCTGCTTCTGAATTTCATTAAGAGCTATAAGAATCCTACCATGGCCTATTTTTCTTTTCTACAATCCATACATCTTAATAAGTCCTAGCTCAAAAACCTGAGCAAAGTGACATCTGCTTCTCAAATTTACCACCAACTTGTGCTAACCACACAAGTTTGCTGCCTAATCTTAAATATGCTTACTCCTTGCATTCATTAGTTTGGTGAATTACTTGATTTCTAAGTCTACCTCAGGCACTATTTAAGTGTATTACGGTTATAAGCAAGATTCAAAATGTACTATGTTCTCAAAAATCTTGCTTTAAAAAGAGTGTGAGGGGTATATGGTCATAGCTTTAGCATAGCTACAGGGTGTAGGGCAGGGGTCAGAGTGTGGGCATTGGCCTTTAAGTGCCTTGGTGTGATTTCTGTTGCATCCTCTTTGGTGGACTTATCTACTGTCTGCCTATCTGTAAAAGGGGATAATAACACTGCCCATCACAGGATTATTTTAAGCAAAGTGCTTAGAACAGTGGTGGCTATTAGGTAAGTGCTACATGGGAACTTACTGAACAAATAAGTTACTATTATCCTAATTGTGATGTAAATAAAACGCTTAGGAGTTCAGAGGCAGGCATGTATGCTGGAATGTGAGAAGGCCTCGAAGGCTTAACTAAACTCCATCCTGTACAATGTTTTTTATTCATCTAAATCAGTGCCAACAGCATTACATTGCTAAATTTCTTTGTGCATATATGTCAGAGCTTAATACACAATGGGCTCTTTAAACATACTTTCTGAATGTTGTGAGAAAACGAGTTATTTCTTACACAGAGTCAATTATTTGTCCTTTAAGTGATCAGACCACCGTTTGCATGCCTTGAATAAGTCATTTAACCTTTCTGAAACTTATTTTATCTGTTTGAAGTAAAGGCCTAGATTCAGTAAACATTATGGGCTTTAAAAAAATAACAATTTTAAATCATAGTGATTAGCAATGTTGCAATGAGTTTTACTCTTGTACTTCATTCACATTGTTTATGAAGAGATGAATATAAATCAAGAGACTTAGGCCTAAGTTACAGTGATTGGTTTTTCTCGGTAGATTCACATTGTATAGTCTTATATTGTGCCTTTCCAAAACCCTGAGAGTACCAAAAATTCAATTTGAGCACCAAAGTTTACAATGTCTACCCTTATATGTATAAATTCTGTACTTATTTATTCATCCACTTTCTGTTTAATTTTTCACATTTTGCCGTGTTATAGAGAAAAAATTAACTCATTACTGCAGCCAAGTTAGAATCCTCACTAAGATATGGAAATCTATAAAAGGAATACACCTTTCTTAGAGATTTGTGACCTAATTTCAGTTAGACCCATTACTTAATTTTACTCTTTTGGTTTGTTTTTATCTGCAATGCACCCACTCATTGCATTGTTTAAAGAAATAAAAATCTAATGCTTGTTTTCTATGGACAAGAATCATTGATGCATTCTGTAAAGTGATTGTGCCCTTTGGTCAAGATGCTGGACATACATTACAGAGAAGAGACTCTAGTGGACCTAATTTAAGTAGAAGGGGTTGAATTCAGGAAAGGACAGGTTCTATAGAGTTTTATGAAACTACCACTGACCAGACTACTTAGTGAGCTGCTACCTTTAAAATGAACTTGCTAGAAGATTGTAAAACAAATACTATAACAGTAAGCTCCAGAACACTCCACTATGTTTGTGGAGGATTAACTGACAACTTATAACACCCAGCGGGACTAAATCAGTGTGGTTCTGGGTGTGGAAGGCCCTCCTGAGGATTGTTGCCAACAGAATACAAGGAGAACTGGAGGGGACTATGGCATTCTGTTGATTCTCCTGGAGAAGCCTATCATGCTGGTTTCCCTGATCTGAACTCAGTTCTCATCATCAGAGGAGCACAGTTCCTTGCTGTCACTAGAAGAGCTCTTGTCCTTGCCTTGAGCATCGTTTCCTAGCTCCAGTGCAGATCATTCAGCCTGTTGGCACAGGTCCTTCATCCCACTGGTGCAGACTTTCTAGCTTCCACCACTAACCTTCAGGCCTTCCCAGTGCAGATCCTTAATACAGACTTTCATGATACATTGTCGTGGGCTCTAGGCCTCCAGCTGGACTCGTGGAGGACATTGTTGTGGGATCTGGGCCCTCAGCTGAACTCTTTAGGTCTCTAGTGTATGGACTGATTGCTCATACTCCTCTGCATCTGACTTTTTGGGTCAATATTCTAAAATAATCCTATAAATTGTGTGTCCTGTGTTAAATCTATTGCCTTGCAAACCCTGACTACAACAAAGCTATCATGTGCGCCATCAGAATGGATGTTACTTTCTCCCCACCTCCTGTCATTCAATACCTACAGATCTAGGAACCAAACAGTGGACGTGTATTATTTTTATAAGGCTATTGTAGCAAAATAACATAAGGTGGAGATCTTGAACAACAGAAATGTGTTGTCTCACAGTTTTGGAGGAAAGGAATCATAGAGCAAAGGCATCAGTAGAATTGGTTCCTTGTAAGGGCTGTGAGGAAGAATCTGTTCAATGTCTCTGTTTTTTAACTTTCAGTGGTTTGGAAGTAGTCTTTGATTTTCCTTGACTTGTAGATGCATCACTGCAATCTCTATTTTCATGTTCACATTTCATGTTCATGTGTGTCTGTCTGTTTTCTCTGTGCCTAAATTACCCCTTTTTATGCAAATGTCAGGCATACTGAAGTAAAAGCCCACTTTAGCGACCTTGTTTTAGCTTGACTAAAAAGACTGTCTTTCCAAATAAGGTCACATTCATCAGCATTAGTGGTTAGGACTTCATTTTAGGAAAGGGTAGGGTACAATTCAACCATGACAGGACCTTTGCAACAATTGCTGCAGAAAGCACAACAAAATCAAATGCCGCGATTGTAAAGATGCTACTAGAAGAAGCAGAGGTGATGGAAGAGTCTTAGAATTGTGCTTTTTACCTGTGCCTTCCACACCTAATGTGCTTACATCTGCTTGGTGAAAGGTTAGCCTTGGAAGGAACTAGCTCTATAAAGAAATCTGAGAAGTGACTTAAGGTCTTCAGGTTTTCAGCCTAGGGAATGCTATAAAATCTGTTTCAAGGAGATTAGAATGGAGATAGATAGACTAAAATTGAGTTGTATTATCTTCCACTTACAGAAGTTGAGACTTGTAAGAGAAGTTACAAAGGCTAATGAGACAGTGAGTAATGGAATTAAACAATAGGATCATTGGTTGACCGTGAACTACTCTCAGCCTCACAACAGGATGTATTAAATCTCCTTTTCAACTATACAAAAAATTTATTTGTGGATTATAAGTACATAAAAGGGCAAGTGATTTATTTTCTTCTTACCAGCAATACTATATTAGCCCTTTGAAACCTATCAGAACCTGGAGTATGTAAGTATAAAGGGAAGAAAAAAGAATGAGAGCAAATCTTAAGAGAGATTTACCTGGGCTAGTTAGTAGCATGAATCCATGTAGTCTTTTATATCAGAAATCTTAGAAACAGTGAAAGAAAATCTTCCTTTTCTTTCACTTATCCTCTCAATGTTTTCATTGCTAAAACTAGAACTGTGCTTTAAAATGAATCTCAAATTTGGTCAATACATTTCATTCCCAGGGGCATTTTCTGAATTTAGATCTCTGCCACCTCCAAACAATTGTTTTTAATTACCTGGCATCTTACCTCTAGTGAGATCCCAAACCTTCTTTCATGTTGTAGCTGTAATTATTCTTCCTGGAAACCAAGTCTGACTATATCCAACTCATTTTCCAAATTTAGTCTTATTTTAACTATTGTTACTAATGACTATTGTGGAAGGAAGTATTTTGTTTTTTATTTCATAATCTCTCTATAGTTTTCTTTAAATTCCTACTACATTTTAACTGTTTGACTGCTTTACCTTAATATCCTATACATAACTCTAGTCCTGAAGCGATATGTTTCAAATTGAATTATCATATACTGATTTCCCTTCTGGCCCTGCATGGCAAACAGAATCAAAGTTAGTCCTCCCGTTTCCTACAACCTCTCATCATTCCACAAGCATTATCACCACAATGAGGCCTAGTACTGCATCTTTTATTTTACAGAAGATCTTGGTAGATTTCAAAGCCAGAATCTAAATTATTATCCACCAAATCAACTTGGTTTTCTTTCCTTGAGATCAGAAAGATTCAAATCTCAAAATGCTGCCCAGAGATGAAATATTCTTATTCCCAGGATAGGTCTATTATTCTAATAAAACAAATAAAAAATACAGTGAAAGAAAATGCAAACAAAGACTGTTTCCGTTAAATCGTACTACATAGGAAACAGTGGTTCTACTTATGTTGTGTCAGTGCTCTGTAAAGTTTGATAGCTTCTATTTACCTATGACATAAATCACTTGTAGAAAATGATAATTTTAAATTTTCATACTTCAACTACATAGGCTCAAAATATAACATACAAAATCTGTTGGAAATGAAGAAGACAGCTCTTGTCACAGTAGAATGTTTTCCTACTAACTACTGACTTTTTAAACAATGAATTTTTAAACACACACAATACTTGAATAACAGGATTTATAAATAGATTTAATGATAAATTATATAACACTGCATCCAACATCTAGAATATAGAAATTCCTATCAATCACAATGAAACATTCAAGGAAATTCAAGAAAATGATGTTCTAATTCATAAAATGTCTCAATAAATTTTCAAAGGAGGCATTTTACAGACCATGCAATTAAATAGAATACATTCTGCATGCACATAGAAAGAAGGAGCAAAACAGTATTTATAGATGTAGGAAAAATCAAAGATATACTGGTTGAGGTGGCAAAAAGGTGAACCAGAAACCAACTGTATAGTTTGCCATTCTTTCAGAAACCAGAAAGGCACCAAAATTTGACAGTTGGATCAACCAAATAAACCATGCCTCTAAAAGTAGTCTGTGGATGAAAAGGCAGCAAAGAAAGCTCCACTTGGAGGATATTGCTTAGAAGTGCCCTGTGCAAATCTGATAAATAAGAAATACAATTGGTAAAGTTTTTGATAATTACTTTGTGTCTTCTCTCCGGCTCTTCCTGTCTGGTGTTCTGAATTGCAAGCCAATCTGCCTGTATGTTGGGGAGCGTATGAGTACAGGGGCACAGTGAAAGATGAGGGAATAATGCTCTGCTACAAAGAACTGAGAAAAGTCTTTTGTTAAAAAAATTTCTGCCCATCAAAATATTTTATTCCCAGGCCATTGTAGCCAGAAGGATACCTCAGAAAGTTAATTGGAGATAAAGCATCCAGTAATGTTGAGTGAGTAAATGAATGATAAACTCACTGGAAGTCATAAAATGTAACTGAATTATAATGTTTTGTTGGAACAGATTTTTTTTTCACAAATTCTCTATTTCTTCATCTGGTCTATTATTGTTTGAAAGAGGGAATGGCATATTCAGAGGGGTGATAGAACTTATGAGAAAGCTGCTTGCACTGGAAGGCATCTTGGACTGCATTTAGTTTGCTCTTTACAACATGGGAACCATCTCAGAGGCCCCCTGAAATAAAAAAGTCATGGGTCATCAGTGACAAGGGTAACAAATTGAGACTTTCTTAATCCACTTAGAACTGTGTTGGTAATTCTCCTCCTTTTGCCTTGAGATCCAGGTTTATGCAGGAGGCAAAAAACGCAGACCAGAGGCCTCACCTGCTTATTTTGTCTTGTCAGGTTTCAAGAGATTCTGCTTCTCTCAGTCCATCTGGCTGGTGGAACGCATGGATATATCTCTCTGATCAAGTAGACATTCACCTTGTTCTTTATTAATCTGTGCAAGCATCTTTAATCCATAAAATACATGGCTCCTGGTAACCCATGTTGGCTAACATAGCACCCAGGCCAGAGTGAAGCTTCTCATTCTGTATTCTGGGAACTAAAATCATCAAAGGGCTGAGCCACCCCAGGCCCCGCCCTGACACAAAAGTAGAGCTAGAGAGGAAGGGAGGACAACCATCTTCACTAACCAGAGGGAGGCTCTTCCCAGGCATCCTTGTGACACATGAAGGCCGGATGATCATAGGGAGGGAAAAAGAAAAGAAAGAAAGGAACACCTGGGAAGTAACACACTTTCCATGAAGAAACATGTCCCATAAGTGTCACACTGTGAGTAATCCAGTTAGCCTCTCCTCCTGGTGTAAGAACACTAAGGTACTGCAGAGAGGAGGCAGAGCCTCCCTGTCCTGTGCTTCCTGCTGAATATTGGGACCAGGGATCAGGACTTCTCCATGGCTGGCTGCAATGTGCGGAGAAGGGGGAGCTGAATGCTGCAGTTGGGATATAGTATGTGGTTTGCCCTCCAGGAATTCCTGTGGTGGAAGCTTGGTCCCCACTGGTATTAGATGGTGTGGGAACTTCAGGGGATGGAGCCTAATGTAATGTCATTATATCATTGTGGTCACTACATTTATTAAGGATTGATGTAATTCTTGTGTGTATTCTTCCAAAAGTGGGTTGCCATAAAAGAGCATGGCTAGCCCCTTTTTCATCTCTCTGGCTCCTTGTCTTATTATGTATCTCTCCATTACATGCATGCTTCCAACATGCTACCATCCACTATATCATACAGCCAAGAGGACACTCACCAGAGCTGCACAGATACTTATGCCATACTTCTTAATTTTCAAAACTATGAGCTAGTCAAATCTTTCTTTTCTTTATAGAGTATCTAGTCTCAGATATTTCATCATAGCAATGGAAAACTGACTAATACATTCAGTAACTCTGCTGCAGCTCACTTGCTTTCTACCAGGTTTAGCTGAGAACAGAGGATTGGAGTTGGCTGGGATTAAGGATGATGGGGTAAGAGGCCTAAGTAGTTCCCTATAGTCCCAGAGACATAGAGAGGCACTCACACACACACCAAAGAGCCAAAGAGTATTGATGTACTTCAGGTAAGTCTGTGCCACTGAGGGAAAGATATTCTTAGTTGGGAGACTTTACTGGCTGCCTCCCATCTTAGGAGGGACCGTGCAGATGGCCTATTGAATAGTTTACTTCTTATACCTCTGGGAGAGAGGAAGCAAGATGGACTCAAGACACAATTTATCCTTGGTCCTTTGTCCTGCCCTCTAGCAATAACCTAAACAGCTGACTAAATATAAGGTATTTTCAAATAAACATGGGCATTTATTGTACTTTAACCATTGACTTTCACGATAAAGACATTCATCAAGACATTCTATGACACTTTAAATCTGTTCTAATGGCTGGATGCTTGAGGAGCCCACTAGAACTTAACCTTAACCTGACATCATCTAGCAACACTCCCCAAATCAGCATTCTTGTTCAAGTCTTGGTATATTCTGGTGAGTAATCATTGCCTTGTACCACTATTCTATATCTTCTATCTACCGAAGTCCATACTCCCTTCTCTCTTCCAGTCATTGTTGGAAACATTATTCCTTCCATCTAGATCAGGTTCTTTGTGATTTTATGGGGTTCACTTTAGGATAACCAATAAACTTGTCTTATATTTATTATAAAAATATACAGGCTATGGAGGACCCTAATCTAAATATTATTTAATCCTAAAGGTCAAGAGAAGAGCTTAGAATCTATTTATGTTTGTATTCATAAACCTTATGATGTCCTGAGAAATAAGCCAGAAATATATTTTCCCTAGCCTAACTGCTACCAATTTCCCCTTGTTCAGTTTTTTGTTAATTTGAAGTACTGTCTTTATATAATTATTCATAACCAAAAAGTAGGAAGCTTATTTCCTAGTTGTACAGAACGTAGTAAAAACTGAAATACAAGGGTGGCGGATTTAGCTCAGTGGCATAAGCGCCTGCCTGGCAGGTGTGAGCTTGTGAGTTTGATCCCTGGTACCAAAAAAACAAAACAAAACAAAAACAAAAACAAAAAACCTGAAATACATAGGCTCTTTTCTTTCATTGCAATGCTTCATCATGGTACATTCAAAGTTTCAGACCTAACAGGATCATTATTCTAATCTGCTCAGATAAAGGGCTAATTATTTTCTCCAGTTACTAAAAGTTCTTTTTTTTTCCCTCTTTGGTTTACTTACTATCAGAGTTGCAATCAATTTTAAGTCATAAAGTATGTTATTTGAACTCAAAACCTTTCTTGCAATTCTAATTCATTTTCTTTACAAGGTTATTAGCAAAGATGAAAACATTTTACAGATTCTTAGGGTGATACTTCCTAAATTGAAGAAGGATACAATTTTTATCTACCAAGGATAGAGGAAAGAATGTAAGGGATATCTGGAGAGCATGTTAGGCCTTTGTTTAGAGGTTCTGATCACTATCATCCATCTTCATCTGTTGACATTCTACTTCCTCAGGCCTATCTGAGATGTTTCATTCTTTCTTTACTTTTTAAAACTATTTTTGCTAGATTTTTTGAAACAGTATTTACACATTGCATGCATTTGATACATAATACAATGATCTACTTTTATAGAAGAAAGGATAAATGAACTTGAATATAGGTCATTTAAAATTAGCCAATTAGAGGAATTTCAGGAGAAAAGAATGCAAAATAGTGAAGAAAGTATGAACGTGTGCACACTTTGTAAAGAAATATGTGTTTTGTAGAAGCCACAGAAGGAGAAGAAAGGGGAAAAGGAAACTTTTAATTTGAAGAAATAATAGCTGAAAAATTTCTAAATCTTGGGAGCCATGTGGACATTTAATACCTCTTTTGTTTCTTCATTATTTTGATCTCAAAGTCTTACTTACTTTCTAGTTTAAAGATGCTCTCTTTCGGGCTGTGAGTTTGGCTCAGCAGCTTAAGCACCTGTCTGGCAGGCGTGAGGCTGTGAGTTCAATCCCAGGTGCCACATTAAAAAAAAAAAAAAAAAAAAGATGCTCTCTTCCAAAGACAGACAAAGCAAGAGAAAAGTAGTTGTCATTTCACCTCTTTTTCTTCTTTGTTATCAATTTTAAAAAAACCCAAGAACCAAAAACCAAAAATGCTTCTGCCCTTTAGCTTTTTGTTTCAGTCAGTGTCATATTTCCTTTCTTCTTTTGTATTACATACTTGCACTTTTCTCTTTGTATCAGGTAATATGCTATGTACCCCCAAGTCCTCATATAATATTGATGGGGCTGAGTTATTGGTTTGTTATTGGTTTGTTGTCTGGCAATGTGAGTGCTGTGCCTGCCCAGGGGGGGAGCTGAGATACAGTGTAAGGGAAGGCGGGTCTTCCTCTTGCACTTCTGCTTCCTTTCTCTCTCTCTCTCTCTCTCTCTCTGTCTCTCGCCAGCATGCCTTGCAGCTTGCAGCCACCATGAACTGTAGCCCCGTCATCCCATGCTGCCTTAGAGCCAACTTATGGAATGAAACTCCTGAGAAACTGTAAGAATAAACCTTTCCTTCTCTAATTTTGGGCATCAGGTATTTTGTCTCTGCAACAAGTAAAAAGTAACCAAGACAGAATTTGGTACCAGTGTAGTGGGGTTGTTGCTGTGACTATTCCTGACCATGTGGTTCGAGAGCCTTTGGAAATGGCTTGTGGGGAAAGTTTGGAAAGGTTCGGAGATGTTGTCTACATGCATAGAACTGGAACAGCTTAGGTTGTTCTGTATGGGAGATTCAGGTCAGAGCCCAGGAGACCAGAAGGCTGATAGAAAGCCTGCTGGTGAAGACCAGGCTTGGGAGATTTCTGCTGGGAAGAGGAACGACATTGGGTATTGGACTCCACACAATGTGTGTTATGGCTTGGCAGAAAGTTTGTCTGCATTCTGTTCATGCCCAGAGACTTTGCCTGAGACTGAGATTAAGGGCAAAGGATTAATTACTCTACAGACAGAAATTATGAGGCAGCCAAATGTTGAAATGGTGGCCTGGTTTTTGTTGGTGGCTCTTAGCCAGATTTATGTTGCAAATAAAGAGCAAGGAGCCCAGCATGGTGACTTAAAACCTTGTGAGTTTGGCCAGGAAGCTGTAGACTTTAAAGATGGAGCTGAGACCTTGATTGCTGAGAAGAAACGAAAGAATAAAAAAGATGGCCTGCGGGCATCCTGGGAAGCAGCGGGCCTCCACCCTTTGCAGCCTCAGGCCTTCAAAAGTGAAAGAGTTTGTTCGGAGGAAACAGCCACAGAGTGCCCTGTCCTGGAGTGGAGACAAAAAGCTGCAGAGTGCCTTGTCCCAGAGTGGTGACAGAGGCCACACCATGTCCCAAAATGGCAGCGAGCACACCGGATTCCAGAATGGAGGCATAGAGAAACTGTTCTTCACAATCAGGTTCAGAGAGCTCAGCAATCCAGGCAGCCAACCCCTACAGCCAAGAGAGGGGAAAGCCTGGCTACTGCTCCAGCCTGCAGTGACCTTGGCGGCATCCACGTGGTGCTGGTTTTAAGTACAAGAAAAGGCTAAGGCAGCTTCCGCCTTGCCTGCAGAGAGCAGTATGTAAAGATGTAAGGGTGGAGCCAAGAAACATGGATCGTCCAAGGAAGGCTTTGAAAGTTAAAACCCCTGAAAGTGCCACAGGGGTGGAGTCACTCAAGCCTGTTGGAGCTTGTAACCAGATTACTTCAGATGCTGAGCAGAGAACTCTAGGACTTAATGTTTGCCCTGCTGGATTTTGGACTTGCTTTGGTTCCAATGCTTTGTATTCCCCTGTTTGTAACTTTTGGAATGGTAATGTTTACCTTGTGCCTTTATATGTTGGAAGTGCTTAACCTTGTTTTCATTTGTACAGGGGGTTACAGTTAAGAGTTTGCCATAGATCTCGGAGGAGATTTGGGACTTGGACTTTTCAACATTGCTGAAACTGTTAAGACTTTGGCAACTCTTGGAGAGGGATTAAATGTCTTTTGTAGTAAGGATATAAATGAGTCCTTGGGGGTCCAGGGGTGGAATGTATTGGGTAATATGCTATGTACCCCCAAGTCCTCATATAATATTGATGGGGCTGAGTTATTGGTTTGTTATTGGTTTGTTGTCTGGCAATGTGAGTGCTGTGCCCGCCCAGGGGTGGAGCCGACATACAATGTAAGGGAAGGCGGGTCTTCCTCTTGTGCTTCTGCTTCCGCCTCTCTCTCTCTCTCTCTCTCTCTCTCTCTCTCTCTCTCTCTCTCTTTCTCTCTCTCCAGCATGGCTTGCAGCTTGCAGCCGCCATGAACGGCTGCCTTGGAGCCAACTTATGAACTGAAACTCCTGAGAAACTGTAAGAATAAACCTTTCCTTCCCTAATTTTGAGCGTCAGGTATTTTGTCTCGGCAACGAGTGAAAAGTAACTAAGACACTCCTCTATATTATGTACTTGAACTTTTAGTATTAACTACATACCTGAGAAATCTTTGTGTGCGACTTGCCCTTGAGCATGTTTTTATGCTAGCAGATCTTCTAAAGTTGACCAACTTGCTTGATTTCAGAATTTATTTCATGTATCTGTACAATGGCCTTGAGAATGCATGGTTTACAAATTATTTGTGACCTCCAATTGGTGTGATAACTGCAAAGGTTTTGGGAAGTACTGTCAAAATCTAAGGTTTTTAAATCAGTGTAACCAAGGGTATATACTCATAGGCAGTTAATAATAGAAATGACCTGAAAGTTCATCAAGTCCAATACTCTCAATTCACAGAAGAAGAAATAGATTTGGAAGGGAGAAGGAACCTTCTAAAGCTCCTGGCTGGAGGCCATGTGGTAAGGAATTTACTACAGTATGGACAGGAACTATTACCAGAGTAGATACTCTGCAAATCTGAAGATGTGGTTTCTAGCCCATGCTCTGCTACTAATGTTTTTACCTCCTTTAGGTTGAGTTTAAGATTACTCTACCCTGTCCACAACTTCTTATTGCAGATGTAGCCACTCACTATATCCTGTCCCTTCCTTTCTGAACACTATCCCTAATGTTCATGAGACAGCTTTACCCACTTCTGTTTCTTTGCTTTTTATATGTAATTTTTTATGGCCAAAATGGTCTTGATTTTAGTGTTTTCCTTTTTTCTTAACCTCATTCTTCAGCTGTCTGCCATTTATTAGCAAACTAATTCCAAAGGCATCAGTGAAATTAATGAATGAAGCACAGAAAATGGAAACTTTGAAGAAAGCTAGAAAAGGTATGTTTTAAAGAAAATCTACAGTGAAGTCAAATTAACAAATATCTATTTAGTACCCACCAGATGTAAAGTCTGCCACTCTGAAAGAATGATGCACAGGATATATGGCAGAACCATCCTCAAAGCATTTCTAAAATTCTGAATGATATTTTATATATCTACTGTCTGAATAATGCCTCTTTCCCATAACTACCTCTGATAGCTGTCACTCTTGGGGTGTATGGTGGAATTTTCATTTTATTTAGCATTGCAAGTAAGTACAGTTATTCTCATCTTATGGATGAGAGTACTGAGACTAAGAGAGGTTAAATTGTTCCAGGGCACACAGACCGAATGATGTAATCAGAGCTTACGCTTACATTGAACTGGCTTTTTATGAAGGTTTAAAATGTACTTCCTGTTGTAAATGACAAGTCTGACTATACCAGGTCAGACGTGATGATGTCTGAGATGACTTGCTTGTTTTCTCTAAAATTTGATTCATCTGAATAATTAGGGATAGAATCAAAGAACACTTATTTTAGAAAACCAGTCAATAGCCAGATAATTCTGCCAATTTTGCCAATAACAAAAATCTAGCCTGAAAGTTTTCTATCTCTAGGCTTTTCAACCTTTGAAATATACAGTTCAAAAACCTGCTTTAAATGTGCCTTTTAAGGTATTAAGTTACACTGTAGTAATTAATTCAGAACTTTTATATCTTTACTGAAAATTTGCATACAACTAGTTACGTTTTTCTTTTTTATGGCAGACAACGCATGTACTTCATTTTACACAGAATGCATTGAATTAGTCAGGTTTTTCTGAATTAGACACAATTTATTCTGTCCTGCTTCAACTATAAATTCTTTTTAGAACAAATACTTCTGTCCTTTGGCCTTTTCCAAAAATATTCAGACTTCAGCATTGTTGCAATTTTTTGAATGGGGACTGGGAGAAGCAGTATAAATATATTAATCCCAAGTTTAGCCTCAAGGCTGTGATGCCTTGACCTGGATCCTGAAGATGGAAAAAGGACAGAACAACACCCTGGACCACTGACTGTGTGCTTAAGAATTGAAAGATATTATTAACACATGTGTGTGGCCTGGATCAATCTGAGAGATTTATTTACTTCCACTTAGTTGCATGCCATAGATGTTCTTTTCCAGACAGAAGAATTAGCACATTTTTATTCTACAGAGAACCAGCAGCCGCTTGCTGTTTATAAAGATAAAATTATTTATAGTGCTGCTGTATCTGAACAGCTGTTATGTGGGGTATCCTCCAGTGTCATTGTCAACAGAATCTGATGTACATTAGCATAAACTCATGTATCGCTGTCCAAACGAGGTAGAGATTTTCAACTGAATGTGTTAGATTGGGCAAATGATGACTTTAAAAAAAGGTTATTCACCAATTTCATCCTCGTTGTGATTCTTCCACTGATACACAATGAGAATTTAACCTCTGAGTCTATTTATCTGCCTGAAAAATAGCAGAGGCACACTAACATCACCTACATATCTCCTTTTTTAGAGCATAAGAACTTAAGAGTTAAACTCCCTTAGATATCCAAATGAAAGACTTGGTATAAGCATCGCCTCTGATTAAGGAAATGAGTAAAAGAACAGGCATTCTATTGCTGGAGATATTTCTGGAGTGAACTGATTTTACCTCTTGATTATCTATAATCAAATCCAGACTGGAATATAGTTTAATATTAAGCAGGTAGAATAAAATTGCCTTTGTTCAGGCACTAAAAGCTCTAGTTTGTTAGGATTTGGCTTGGATCAAGAGAGTAGAAAGGTTTTATCAATGATTATGCTTGACATTTTCAGAGTTTTTAAATTCTTAAAATGTGCTTAATCCTGAATTTCAAAGAATAGAGAGAATTATGGAGAGACAGTAAATCAGAAGGGATTATGTCCTTCCTATAAATTGCAACATAGGGTGTTTTAACAAATCTCTTTAGGCTTCTAAGTTAACTTTTGATCTTCTTACTGGAAAAAATTGTGCAAGTAAGATGTGTTTAATGTCTTATACTTCTCTATGACATATAAGAGAGAAAAGAAAGCCTAAGAAGTTTACTCTGTCATAAAATACTGTGGAAAACAAAGAGAAAAAGTTTGGAGCACTTACAAAGGCATACTCTTTGTAATTTTTCTAAAGAAATATTCTGCATGAAGATATAAATATTTTTGAGGAGAAGAAATAGTTTCTTAGTCTAACATAAATATTGACTATGTATAGGCATTTTTTGTGGTTTATACAAAAAATGATCACCCAAACTCTCATATTCTTAGAGGAGGCCTTTTGGAAGGTCCTTTGTTCATGGGGGTGCTATGGTTGAATGTGCTTTAAGAAGTGTGGCCTGTCCGAGAACTGGCTTACTGGGGATGTGACTTGGTAGGGTGTATCTCCCTTTTTTCCTTCTCTCTTTTTTTTTTCTGCTTTCTGGCCACATAATGTGAGCAGTTCTCCTTTAGCCCAGTCCTTCTACCATGGCATTTATGACTTTGAGTCAGTCCACCAGGGACTGTAACTGTGACCCATCTAGCGAATACCTATATTTGTTGTTGTTGTTTTTTTTTTGCAGTACTGGGAATTGAACTCACAACCTCGCACCTGCCAGGGCAGGTGCTTAAGCCACTGAGCCAAACTCCCAGCCCTGGTTTCTTGAGGCAGGGTCACACTATGTAGCTCAGGCCGGCCTTGCGCTTGTGTTGTAGCCCAAGCCGGCCTTGAACTCACAACGCTCCTACTACCTCAGCCTCCTGAGTGCTGGGATTAAAGGCGTGCACCACCACGCCTGGCTGAATACCTATATTTGTTGGCTATGGTCACTTGTGACATCTTCAAATTACATCATTCTAATCCCTCTTTCCATTGTTACATTACCTTCTCTGACTCTGATCACTTTGGAATCTATTTTATAAGGGCAGTTGTGATTACACTGGACCCACTCAGTGAGTCCAGGGTATTATTCTTCCTATCTCAAGTTCCTTAACCTAATACTGCTATAAAGTCCCTTTTGTCATATAAGAACATCCATGGGCTTCAGAGATTAGAAAGTGGACATAGTGGAGAAGTATCATTTAGCTAGCCAAAATCCTCCACATTCCGCAGATAAGGGTTCATACACCACTTGGTCTAAAGCCACAGAACTAGCTAATGACACACCTGGGCCTATATACTCACTGCTTTTTACTTCCGGTTTTTTAGTTTTCTTTTCACCACCCTATGATATCAGTTTTTCATTTTTTCATGAGGAAAGAATGGACTCTCTGAAGGACATATCCCCTCTGGGTGACTCTCAGTGAAAGTTCCAGTCGACTGAGGGGGAGCTCAGCAGTAGTATCTTGAGGGACAGTTTAGGGGCTGAGACAGGGCTCTTTATCCTTAATGTCAGAGAAGAATAATTGCTCCTTTTAAGGTAAAACATGTTGGAGAACTTTTCTATTAAATGCAGAAAAGATTGAAATCAAGAGAGGAGAAAGAGAATTGTGCAAGAAAGGAGAATAACAGACAGGATAAAATGTAGAAAAAGAAAGGAAATATTATAGTTGAAGTGAAGTCAAAGAGAAAGGAGAATATTTATGCTGTAAAGATGCCATGATTGTGTGTGTGTGTGTCCTGAAACTAGGCATATTCTGAACACTTTCTCTTGATTAATGTTTGAAATTTATTTCCTGTATCATGATTCTGTATGTATTTATTATTGTTGCTCACAATTTCTGTCATTTATTGTTTCATCCTCATTTAGAGAATAGCAATAATTTCCATCTATTTTTATGTTACAGAGCATAAATAAGTGCTTTGTAACATTTTTTAATCATTTAAAAAAATATAGTGTGCAAGATACTATATCATTAAAATTTTTCTTTGAAAATGTTTTTAAAAAGTCCAGCCTAATTTTGTACTTTAACTGAAAGAAGAGCCTGAGGCAAATGTAAAGAGTACAATGTTTTTAAAACTAATAAGGAAAGTGAAAATAACCAAGAAATAGCAAAGACATATTGACATGAAGTTGGAAAAGCAATGTAAGAGATGAAATGCAATATTTAAAGGAAAGGGAAGCTTTTATAGTTATTTTAACTATGAATGGAATAAAGAAAGAAAAACATAGAATGCTTTTCCATTATTATATGAAGAAGCATGTTGACTGATGATACTAAAATAAAAACAAAACGTGCTCTATCTTCATCCAAAAAAGATTTGCATCACCTTAATTATAAAGGAGGGAAACCAACTTGAGAGAATGCATAGACTAGGAAATACTGAGTATTCTCTAAGTTATCATTTCTATGCCTTATAATTTCCTAACTTCTCCAAGGTAGACAAATATTGTGCTACTGGTAGTGGTGCAATACTTGTTAATAGATTTCAATACACAATGGGTGATAATAACCATTAATATTAATTAAGCCTATCAAAAATATTTTGCTGTGCCTATACAACAAACTTAATTTAAAATATTTATTTATGTCCATTAACACAGACTGTACCAAAGTCAATGTGAATAGTATACACAGCTTTGATTTTTAGGCAAATACCTAAAAAACTTACTAACATGGTTGGCATTTCTGCCCATAGAAATCTCGCTTATTCTTTAAGGTCCAACCTAGTGATATCCTCCTTATAAGACCTCCCCTTATCTTTTTTTAGTTTTCTCTGTTTCTTCTCAATTTCTACAAAACTATAGATAGCTCACTTTGTCTTCGCGTTACATTACTGACTTTAAATAAAACTCTATTAACTCCATCTCATTTGCAAGATTAAAATTCTTCAAAAATCAAGATGGACTATTCATCTGTGTGTATCTATATGCCCAATGATCCAGATAGCTACAGGTGAGTAATACAGACATAGACAAGATAAGAATGAATAAATCAATGTAATGACCATGCTACAATAGTAACTCAGAGTTACCTTCATGAGACCATAATGGTTCCACCTGTTGGGTCAGGTCCTCTGGATGTGAGCATGGGATCTGTAAATCTATTATTCTAAACAGACTTCCCATGTTGCTTATCCATTTCCTGACACAAGTAGCATTTGAGAAGCACTCATCAACAAGTGGTTAGATATATTGTTCATTTTATTGTGAGCCTGTGAAGGTCTACCTTAATATGAGTAATGATCAAAGAATGGGTAAACTACTTTAGAGGGCCAGAATCCATGATTTGAAAGTAGGAAATGAAAGGTATCAATTGGAGGTGAGCTAGATTG
Source organism: Dasyprocta punctata (assembly GCA_004363535.1). NCBI lineage: Eukaryota > Metazoa > Chordata > Mammalia > Rodentia > Dasyproctidae > Dasyprocta > Dasyprocta punctata. The sequence goes on along the minus strand of RJWM01012211.1, from coordinate 11,246 downwards.
GTAAGTCAGATAAGGCTAAAATTGAGAGAAAAGTCTGGATCAACTCTTACCAAGAGTTTATTTAGCAAACCTACCCCCATTTATATTCAAATTGGTGGTTAAATGAAGACCATAACTAATCTCCAGAGTACTATCTTTCCTGTTCTCTATGAACAATAAGATAATTATGAATCATTTTTCCTGCCCATCAAAACTTGTTACAATAAACTTATGTAAGTATCTATGCATGTAGTTTTAAAGGCTACCCTGGAAATACTAAATAGCAAGTTTCTATTTCATTTTTCATGTCATCAATTGTTACCTAGAGTGATTTTTTAAATTAAAGATGCATACCTGAATCTTTCTTAGTCAACTAATAATATGCTAATAAAGAAAGCTCACAAGTCTTCAAAGACTAAACAAGGGAAGGAAAAGCAAAGGATGAAATATCTCAACCTTTTTGTGAGATGGAAGGGAGACAGAAAAGGGATAATTGATTTAACAGAGAAGAGCAAGCTATCTTATAGGGCCTCCAAAGTAATGTACCAATGAAAATGAATTATTCTTATCACAAAACTTCTAAAAAGTTTCATGGTACTCACACAGAGCTCTATGGAGAATGAGATCTCAAAGAATTGGTTGTGTAGCATACTATTAAGTAACTGAACTCTTAGATATCTTTTGGTATTAAAATAATTAACATACATCCCACAAAAGGCAGGAAATATAAGATTTATTCTTTTTATTTTAAAGAGAATAAAACCAAACCAAAGTAAATAGAATAAAGCTAATCAGAACAGAACAATGAAAGTGATGCCAGACCTCAAAACAAGATAATAGAAAATCAACAATGGCTACCGTAATATCTCTTGCTTTCTTCAAGATAGTTGTCCATACCATTAGACATAACAAAATCAAACAAACAACAACAACAAAAAAAAAACAGAATAAAACCTATCAAAACAAAAGAATGAAAGCATATTTTAAAGTAAATAAAACTAAACAAAATAAAACAGAATAAAGTCAATCAAAACAGTGAAAACAATACGGGATTTCAATACAGGATAATAGGATATCAACAAGGGCTAACAGAATGCCTCTTGTTATCTTCAAAATTGCTGCCCAGACCATCAGACATAACAAAATCAAACAAACAGAACAGAATAAAACCAATCAAAACAAAACACTGAATAAAACAAAACAATAAAATGGAACAAAACAAAATAGTGAGAACAATATTTGATTTCAAAAATAAGACAGAAGGAAATCCCTCATATTTGCTATATTACATATTGTTAGCTTCTTAACAGATGCTCAGACAAGGTCAGTCAAACAATGCAAGCATTATGTTTTTGGTACCTCAGTTGCTGTCAATTCAGCCAAATCACCTGGTTGTGTGTGTGTGTGTGTTCTCATCTCACAGCCCACATGCTAGTTGGCTCATGGGGAGGGTGAATTGGTTTCTTATTACTCCTCCCAGGCCCAGTATGGCTTCCGTTGGCTCATGGGAAGGGCGAATTGGCTTGCTTCTCCTTCTGGGCCCCACATGGCTCATGCTGGCCCTAAGACTTATTCTTAAACAGCAAATTTTATACAAGTAGGTGCCAAGAAGATAGGTTGAGACATTGGGCCAATGATGGAGAAAAAATTTGTATAGCAATTGGTAGGGACCTTCAACTTTTTCTGCTCTATTTTTATCTTTCATATGTTTACTTCTCAGGCAAAAAACAAAAGCTTCTTCTTTGAAGATAATGAATGTACCTAAGAAGATATTTCCGTATTGTGATATTTGTGTCACCCAAAGTATTTAACTCCAGTCTTGATTGTTTTATATTTAAGTGTCATCAATTGATACGCTTTTTGCTTGTACAGAGAGCTTTTCAGTGTCCTTTTCTTAAATTGTTAATTGATAGCAAAGGATTGTCAGTCATTCCAGGCATGGTGGTTAATTTTGATTGCTAGTTTGATTGGTTTGAGAAATGTTTAGGAGTTAGTGAAGCATGCTTTGGTTATATCTGAGTGGGTCATGAGGGTGTGACCTTGGGGACTATATCTCTTATCCTTTCCTTACTCTCTGGCTCTTCCCTTACTTTCTGCATCCAGAATGTCATGAGTTAGGTATTGTATGAATTAAATATGACCTTCTGCCATGTTTCTGCTTTGGAGCCAGCCACCATGGACTGAAACCATGAACCAAAATAAACCTTTCCTTCTTTACAATGAAACAAAGTACCCTCCACCGAGACAAAAAAAAAAATAAAATAAAAAATAAAATTCCTTGAAGATGTCTCAGGAATCAGCAAGATCCCATCCATCAGACACTAGATGGTATAAAAGTGTAAACTCTTTTGAAAGATTTTACTTGGAGAAGAGTTCGAGGGTACCCCATTCACTCAGTACCACCTAGGGAAGCATTTCCCCATATTTTGCTACCCTGTCACTCAGAGGCCTTTTCAATCATGGTCTAAGCCTACTGCTCACATTGGTGCCAGACCTTGGCTTCGTCCATATGACGTTGGTTTTTCAGGGACACAGAATGCAGAAGTTCTGGGTTTTGATGGCTTTCACTGAGACTTCAGAAGGTCTGGGACTCCTGGCAGTGTATGACATAATTGCAGTCCTGCCAGGAGCCCCTGACAGGGTGATATATGAAGCTTCAGAATTGAATGTGAAGTTTGCAGTAGAAATTGCAGAAAATTGGAAATGCCAGGAATGTGAAATGTCTGCTAAGGAAAGCTGCAGGCAGTGAGCAGAGCCAGCCCAAGAGAGAGGCTATGTGGGCTACAACCAACAAGGCCATGGGGCAAGACTGCCCAGTTTCTCTGGAGCTCACATCATTTCACCATGTGCCTGACATGGAATTATAGGATCAAATGTTTGCCCTGTTAGGTTTTCTTATCTTGGTCAAACAACTTTCTATTTCTGTATTCCTCCCTTTCCAAGTGGGAATGTTTACCCTGTGACACTGTATTTTGGGAGTGTAATAGTTGATGCATTGTGTCAACTTGAAAAGTTTAGAAGTTTGACTAAGGGACTCAGCAGGGGACCAAAGTCCTCAATTTGTGAACATCTTCATCCTGTGCAAGAGGAGGGCAGAGATGGTGTGAGTACTATGCCTGCCCTGGGAGGGGGTAGCCTGTTTACAATATAAGAGAGGAAAAAAGGCTTGTCACTGCACCCCCCACCTGCCCTTTTGCTCTTGCTGCTTTTGCTGTCTTGTGTTACCTTGAAGTGATGCCCATGTGCTTTGCACCCTGCTTTGGACCCAGCTGATTATGTACTGAAACCTCCACAAACTATGAGCTAAATAAAATTTTCCTTCTTTAATTTTCAGTGTTGGGTATTTTGTCTCAGCAAAGAGAGAAAAGTAACTGAGGTAAGAAGCGTATAACTTTTAGGGGTTTACAGCTAAGAGTTTGGTTTGAGTCTCAGAAGAAACTTTGAAGTTGGAATTTTGAGTGATGCTGGAACTGTTGAGGTTTTGGGGAAATAATTAGTGTGTTTTTAGTTGTTTGAAGACAGTTACATCATGTTAAGTGAAATTATGACCTCGTTACTGTCTCCATTTAGAGATTAGAATTTAAGGAGATGTGTTGGGTATTACATTGATAAGGGGTGAACTTGTGTTGGTTAGTATTGATTGTTAACTTTTTCAGCTTAAGAGATGGCTAAGAAGTGATAAAACACTTTGAGTGTGACTGGTTGGATCATGGCAGGTGACCTTGGGGACTATATCTGGTTCCCTGTCTTTTCCTCACTTTCTGGCTCTTCCCGTGATTTTTATTTCGTGGCTGTCATGAGTTGAACAGCTTTCTTCTGCCATGCTCTTCTGCCATGATGTTTCTGACTTAGAGCCAACTGGTCATCCACGGAAACCTCTGAAATTGTGACCAAAAGGAAACCTCTCCTCCTTTAATTTATAGGTGTCAAGTATTTTGTCCTAGCAGCAGAAAACTTACTAGTATACCAGGAAATTCTCTAACACTAAAGAAAGAGACCAGAAATGCAATTGGAAAAGAAGAAAAAAAATCCTCAGAAACTCAGATCATTTAGGAAATGGCTTAGTTTTTCTACTTCTTTCCATTTAGAGAATCCCTGTAATTTCTAGTCCTGCCCCAGTTGTAGCAAATGGACTTTTGCTTTTTTTATTTTTATTTTTCAGTGGGAGAGTTCTATTCTTGTGCTTCTTCGGGGTGGGGTTGGGGGGGTCCTGTGTTTTATTTTCTTATGCCCAAGGCTTTGCATTCACTCCCTCCCAGCCCTGAGCTCTGCTCTGCACTTTCACTCTTTCTGGCCACACAAAAATCACTTTCCCAACCTTGGTCAGTTCCTACCCAAAGCGCCAGTCTTATAGCTTTGGCTTTTCCCTTGGTCACAGTCATCTCCAATCTGCCTACTTCCCTGTCTACTTGCAAGAATTTAGCCTTTTCACTGCTCTGTTCCACTCAACCTGTCATACTGCTTCTCTGGCCCTACTAATTTCTACTCTGAAAGGCCCTGCTGCTTGCACCTTCCCTGCTTTCCCTTCTGAAAACTTCAGGGCATTAGCTGTCTTCCCTCCAGGCCGCATCTTCTTCCTAAGAACTTTAGCTACTTGGAAGGACATGTATTCTTTTTAATTCCTCAGAGGCTGTACCAGTCTATTGAGTCCTTATGTGAATGCTAAAGATCAAAGTGTTTGATGCACTTAAGAGGCATGTATTTCCCTTGAGCCTAGCAAACAGGTTGGCTCTAAGTTTCCCATTACAAGGACATAGCAACTTTGTGGAAGGGAGAAAGAAGCTCTGCTTCTTAATTTCCTTACTGCAGGTTGAAATTCTGATTTCCGGGGTCACTCTGAAACAGTTTAGCAGAGGTAAAGACCTTCTTTGCCTTGCTATCTGCCTGTGCCAGTCCCACTCTGCCACCCAGCTTCTTCCACAGCTGTGACTTCTGGTCACAAGATACTGAACACCCAGTCTGCCTTCTCCGAGACTGCTGAGATGCAGAGTGAACTGTGCAGCTCTGTGTTCCCAGAATTTCAAAGTTGATTTGCTGCTGCTGCTGCTGCTTTAAACAGTATCTAAAAAATATTTTTAGAGATGAAATTTTGAACTTGAAAAATCTCAGAATGATTAAAATGAAAGTTGGTACATGAAAATGCACTCCCACAAGACAACTTCTGGTAATATTCTTTGAACTTTTTATAGGTTCTGAAGAAAAGACAGAAGATAAAAGGCATTATTTAATTTTTTTGTGCTTATCATTCAGAATTGAAAGCAAGGAAACTCATGGTTGGATCATCATATAGGTGACCACGAGTGTGTATATGTTTAAAAAATTGCTGTCTAAAATATTAAAATAAAAATTGTTGTACAATTTCTGGAGCTCACCACAAATTATGTACAGCATTTCACCTGTGCCTTGGATGTTTGGAAATATTTGGCATAATACTGGCTTAACTGGTGCTTTTTTTTTCTAGTTTGCTAGTCTTTGCAAATAACAACCCCTAAATAATTTTGACCCTAAAACTGAGATGAAAGAGAAAGACTGTTCTTTGACAATATCTAAACTTGTACTAACAAATCATAGTAAGACTTGGTATCACCTAGTAGTGCCCGTACCCCTGGGCTCAGTGAAATAGAGGCAGGGAATGGTAAAATGCAAACCTTATGGAAGGAGGTCACAGGCTGTGCTGTAGGGAGGGAAATTAGAGTAGGAGAAGGCACAAGATATGATAGAGGACCTTTAGCTGCATGCATCAAAGTTATAATGAATGAGAAAAACTGATCAGTAAAGAGTTCAGAACAAAGACCTAGAAAGATGATATTTGAGTTGGGTGCTGAAGTACAATTAAAGGTTAGACAGAGTGGTTATTCTAGATCATTTTCAACCTTTTATTGAGAATTTGTTCAGCACCATAAACTAGAGTGCAAATATTAAAATAATAACAATAATAATAAAAGTCTGTTATAAAAAATGTCTCGGTAGAGGATGTGTATGTAAACAAATTGTTGCTATACAATGTGCTAACTGGTATAATAGAACTCTTTGGAAGCAATTAGGGAGGAAGACATTAGTTCTGCCTGGGGAATTGGGAAAGCATTCATAAAGGAAATGAGCTTTGATATGGGCTTTGAATGATGAGTGGAATTTTACCAGATGGAAAAAGATGAGAAATAGATTCCAGGCAGTGAGCAAACACATGACAAGGAATGGAGACATCAAAGAGGGTATTGGGTTTGGGAATAGTGAGACTTTCTGTGTGGTTGGAGGGGATGGGGTGGGGGTGGAAATGGAGGTTAACAGAGAAATTATTTGGAAAGACATGTAGAGGCTAGTTTGTGAAAGACTCTGTACGACATGCTAAAGAATTTAAAATTTATCCTGTGAGAAATTAGTTTAAGTACAAATTTTTTTTTTTTTGAAAATCACTTTGGTGACAGGATAGAGGTGGATACTTGAGAAGGGGAAGGAAAGAGATGACACTCTGGAAAGAAAGTGTCTTGAATGGGATGACATTTGGAGGAGGAAATTTGAAATAAACTGTAGAGAGTTTTGGAGGCCAGAATGAGAAGCTGGCACTGTATTTTATGCTGTACTTTATGGACATTGAACTCCAGAGGGTCTATGGAATGGATGAACACAGAGAAATCCTAAGATCTAGTACACAATTCAGAGTCTATTATGGCAGCTCAGGCAGGAGAGAAATGCAGAATGCAGACAATTCCACTGGTTGGCAGTCTACTAGCCTTTATGTTCTTGATGCCTCTTTCCTCACTGAATCCTGATTTTGTTCCATGATTCCCCTCCTTCCTCCTTTTACCATGATCTTCAGAAGAGAAGTTCTCATGTATGCAGAGGATGAATTCATCTTAGGATGAGTCCACAGAGCCCATTTCTAACCACTAATAATAATTAGGCCTCTGCTATAGAAAATATCTTTATAAAGGATATGGATATATATGGGGTCCTTGTGGGAAATACCTTCTTTTGAAAAAGATCATCTTGGGAAGAGACAATCTCTTCTGCTGGAAGTTAACTTCCTTCATGTGACATTTGGAGCTTCCATGGTACCATTTTGCTATGCTAAGAGGTGCTCATCTGTGGACAAAGCCTATATCCAACAGGAAACCTGATTTCTTGTTGATTCTATGGAGCAGCTAAAATAGCCAAACCTGCAGATACCTTCTGTTGGGAGCCACTGAAACTGGAAATAGAACACATATGCAGGGCTGTGGCCTGGCTGACCAGAGAACAAAGAGACACGTAAAAGAGCAAGATAAGGTCACAATTGAGGACACCTAACTCCAACTTCAGTTAACTAAATAAAGACTGTAGCTGCAGGCATTTCACTCCTGTAGTGAACTGCAACATGGAGATCTTCTCCTAAGATACTTCTCCTAAGTTAACATAATCTGTTACTTGGAAAAGTCCTTGAACCACTCCAAAGGTCTGTTCAGTTTCCTGCATTTTTCACTCTAACTCCTTCCTTGTTTGAAAACTAAATAAATATGGGCCACCCGGAGACATTCCTTGTCTGAGCCCCCAGAATCTCAAACTCTGCAGAGGGTTTTGGTCTTCCTGGAGCCCTAAAATCATACCACTTGCCTTATTTATTTATTTATTTATTTTTGGTATCAGGGATCGAACTCATAACCTCACACCTGCCAGGCACTGAGATAAATCCCTGACTTTTCTCATTTATTTAAGCCTTCACCATATACTCATTTGGGAGATTGGGGATCTTGCCCAGGTCCCCAATAGCCTTCCATTTAAACATTTGTTGTATGAAATAATTAATAATCTTAATGTTTGTGTTAATATGAGTTGGGATTTTCTAATGCATGAAATAATGCAAGTATGAATTAGAACTGAAACAGAAGGAAAGTAGTGAAGGCCAAATATATGAGATCTAGACACAAATCTTTGCTGAAACAGGATTGGTGAGGTGGGGCAATTACCTGACTTCAGTGGAAAGGGAATCTAGGCCTGTGATTCCAGAGCTAGTTGCATCAGTGGACGCATGAGTGAAAATCATAGATACAAGGATTTAATAGATGAGTTGGCTTGGGAAAGAAGTTGTTAAGCAACATTTTATGAATTCATATTGAGTGTGAAGTGAAGACGTCTACAAAGTTTGGGGCTGGCATGCTAAGAAATGACACCAAAACCAAACACATACTTTATTTTCTTACTCTAGATCTGGGGGAATTCTTACATTATGAATGTTTTCTCCTTGGTACATCTCTTCCTATTCATTATTGATGTTTTCCTAAGTATAATTAATGCAATTTATATCAATAACAATAGAGGAGGATATACAATGCAATAAACAGCAATTTCTTATTTGGAAAATTCTGTGAGTGTTTTCACAGTCCTAAAGTTTTGAGGTGTTCTGCTGTGATTTTACTTCACAGAAATATGCCATGTGCACTATGGTCAGGAAGCACTGGCTCAACCCTGGGCTCAAAAATCGGCTCCCTTCTTTGTTATTTTTTGGCCCTCCCAAGTACCTTAATTACCAATTTGATTAAATTTTAAATAGGTTTCATAAAACTTACTCAGCAGACTTTGTGCTTAGTAATGGTAATTATTGTATACACCCACATTTTCAAAATTGCATTCACTTTTGTTCTTGGTTTTCAAATTTCTTAGTTACAAGTTATGAGTGTCTTTTATTTTCAGTTAAGTTCACTGTTACATTGAGAACCCTTGGGTCCCATAAAGGAGGAGTTGCAAATTTGTTTGCTGAGCTCTGGAGGAATGGTGTAGACCATGCTGGTTGTCTGGAAGGGTCACTGGATCAGAAGTGTGGGTTTGGCCATCCTACTTTCTCCATCGCAAAAATGAGCTTCCAAAGTACTGAAAAACTCAGCTCTTTAGGCCTCACTGTCAGACTGAAAAGACTTTGAGGTGTAGCAAAGCCCATGATGAGTTTCAACCTATCAGAAAGGACACTATTGTGAACCTAGAATCTCTTGAAAATAATATGCATTTTTATTTTTTTGTACATCCCTGTTCCTTGTATTCACAGCTCCCCCAGGAAGATAATTAGGAAGAAACAACTCAGTCAAAATAAGGTTTGGCTCTTCCTTATTGCATTGTTGGCTAATTTCACAGTAAAGTGACCCCAAATTTTAATTAACATTTAGACTTTCTAACATTCAACCAATATTTGGTGAGTACCTGGTATGTGCCAGGAATTAATTTAGGCTGTCACGGGTCTTTTGTGTTTTGTTTAGAGGTTTTTACTTTGAGAAAGTAAATTGGTGATGCACTTTCAGGATCCATTTAATACATCACCATGCAGAAGTTTTTACTTGTTGGACCATCCATCAACAAAGCTAAGTCTACATTCTAGATTAGTTTCTAAACTGCTTAAGAATGGAGAAGTTTTGAAATCATCGTAGCAGATAAAGTAGCAATGTCCGTAACTTCAGAGATTAAGAAACCTTAAATAAAAGAACTACACCCGGGTGACTCACCTGGCCCCACTTGTACCAGCATTGTTACCACTCCCTGGTTTCCAGTGATCCAGGTACATCGAGGTCCTGATGTTAATGACCTCTCTGACTGACAGGGTTGGTGTAGCGTGAGTAGGCACCAATCTTGACAGTACCCCTGCACTGAAAATTTGGGCAAAACCCCAAATAGAGACCATATATCCCTAGTGAGGACGTGTGTGGATTGGCTTTTCTTGTGTTTAAGGGCTACCTAGCTATGTGAATGACAGTTTCCCTTTGAAATTTCAGAAGCAAAGTTTTCCAGTTACACTTATGAAACTCAAAATATTCATTTTATAGCAAGAAATTCATTATAGAAACTCTAAAATACATCAAAAATATTTGATCATTAAAGGATATACTTAAATTATAGAATCACATACACTGGAGGGAAAAAAAGAAAAGAATGTATCTGATTTATTTTCCTTTTCCTGGGAGCAGCCCAGTAGAAAATGTATCTATAGTGGACTCATATGTGTAAAAAAAAGGGAAATTTCAGTATTTGTCTCTCAAACCACATCTCATACTTTATGAGTAGGCTTGGGTTTGCCTCCCTTCCCTGATTACACACACGTACACTCAGAGTTTGGGCTTGAAATGAGTAAATGAAGACGAGCCTGAGATACTTGTTTGGTTTCTGTGAGTACATTCTGTCAATCTCTGTTCTTTCTCACGAAACAAAACAAAACAAAACAAAACAAAAAGCACCCATATATAAACATCACAACTGCTATTGTATATGAAAATAAATGAGTTTAGTAGATACATATTCCACTGTAAGCCTTCATTAGCATGGAGCTATTCTAAGCTGAGTGGGTTCTATTGCATCTTTCAGATGAGTTTTTATGCTGAATACTGATATTCTGGAACCGTTCCCAGGAAATTGCACAGAAGCAAATCTGCTGTGATGTTTTATGGAAAACCTGTATTTACATAAAATTCTACCTTCTTACTCTAGTGTATGAAGCCCTGCATAAGTAAAGCAAGCCTTGACCTAAGGGGCCTGCCTTATCTCCCGGCACCTTCTGTCAGCCTTCTTTCCAAAAGTGTAACTTTCTGTCTTTCTTTTTGTAAGTCACCATCTGATTCCCATCCCAGAGTCTTTCCACTTGCTGTTCTCTTTGCCTACACCACTCTGCTTTCAGACTGTTATATAGCCAGTCTCTACTAAGTGTGTTGTCATCTCATTAGATGGCCTACCCTGATGACACTGCTGTCTCAGAGACTTACAAAGTGAGACACACACACACACATAAGCCATGTGTGTAATTTTATGTTTTATAGTAGTCACATTAAAAGAGAGGTGAAATAATTTTTATACACTTAACTTTTATTAGTACATGCTGGCAATTCATGCACTTTATGATCATTTGGGGTACTTGTTATATGTACATATTACAGTTTGTTTCTTTTTTTAAATATCGCCAGGCTGTTTTCTCTACCCGCTCTTCCTTCGGTTACCCTGTTCCCTTTTCCATACTTGTTGATATCATTTGTCATAGCTCATGTAATGGAGGAGATTGTACAATAATTGGGGTTATTAGATTCCTGTACATGGCACATCTTTATCTCTTGCATTTCCCCCTCCTCTCCTCCTCACCTCTCGTCCTTGTTTCCTTGGACCACTTCCCTATTGCAAGAGATTCATCCCCTTGTTCCTTTCTATCCATCTTTTATCATTTTCTTGGTTTGTATTTACTCATTCAAATGAGAAATACCACATAGTCTTTAAGCCTGTGTGCCTGGTTTATTTTATTCAACATTATATTTTCCAGGTGCATC